>JAAAKB020042323.1:0-14264 GCA_010014835.2 Apostichopus leukothele
ACGCACCATTGGGGGTTGCAGACAGAATATTGCAAAGTACAAGTGTACAGCTATATAAATATGTACTGTAACATGTAACCAGTAGGTGGTAAAACCTAAAGGATACTTTTCAAAATTGTTTCAAAATATAGCACCAATTTGTTAACTATAAATTCTCAAAGGAGAGGGGACATCTTAACTGGGCATCATTAATTTTTTAGTCTCGCCTCCCACAGTACAAACAAGTGGTTGTCTGCCTATCTCTATTGGGACATTGTACATCAATCCTCCCCCCATCCCCACCCCCCCCCCAATTTCAGATGTTTTATCAAGTGCTAGTGGCATCTCTGTTACCTGTCTCCATTCTACATATGCACTCAAATCAATCTAGCTTACAAAAGTTGGTAACATTTTAACACTGCGCTTACATCAGGGTCAATGCCCATTTCCTCTCCATTCTCAAGACGTAATACTGTATTTCCAGGATAATTTTCAATCCACTGGAATCTCATTAGTTTTAAACTTTTGGTGAAGGTTCTGAAGTTAACAAGGACCTGAATTCAAGAAAATATCACCTGTGTCAAGCACTAAGGTATCCTGTTAAATTTTTGTTTTTGAACAAGAATTGTATTTCAGTATTTGATCCTCCATGCCTTTGTTTTCTACTGGTACCAGTTGTGCAAGAACATAGTAGTCAGAAGTGCAGCTTTTATATAGTGAAAGTATTTGCCTGTGTTTTCACAGGTTCTCTTCACTATGCCTTGAGCTTTATTAGCTCTTCTGTAATATCTAATCCAGGTGTTTTACTTGAAGCCAGATTGGTTTTAGATGTTGTTATGTGACCACATTTTATGTGCTTAGCCCAGGATAGAGCCTTGGCTTGTCTGCATATTTCAGGCCATTGGGGTTATCAGCATTATACCTGTAATTGACATCATCTATTCCATCAGGTGCTGTTTTATGAGCAAACGATATCTTGAAGGATGCCAGGGGAATAGGGGACTCCTTCCCTCTCCCAGACACCCACCCTAGCTTGTCAACACGATATATCAAGATGGGTTACCTCTGCTGTTCTCATATTTGGCATGTGGCTTCCCCATAATTAGTACAAAAACCCTGCTATTTGGGGTGGAGGTTCAAGGTCATTTGGGGTCAGCTGAGGGCAAAATGCAAAAAAAAGAGTAAAAGAAAAAGGTGTGTCTCCAGGACCTGAACATCAACGAGCTCTTGTATGGATGGTAGGATAGCCTTATGCAGTGTAAAGTATTAACACCATTTGGTGTAGGTCAAGAGTTCAGTACAGGTCACGAGGGGTCAAAACTTGAAATCATGTTTCCAGATTGGCTCTCATATTTACATGTTGCATCCCTATAATGAGTACAAAAACTCTATTGTTTGAGTGGAGGTCAAAGGTCATTTGTGGTCATTAGAGGGCAAATGTTAAAATCTCATAGAGGGCACACAGTGTTAGAAGGTTAGCAGTTCATTCTAGGCAGGGTAGAATGAGAGTTGGGGGAAGGGGAGGGGGGACAGGTAAGCTCTTCACTCTTAAATATCCAAACCAGTAAGTTTTGGGATTTTTATGCAGGGCAAACGTCATATGAAGTCAACAGTGATGAAAACCTGAAACAGTAAACATGATATCTCAAAAGACAAGTTACATATTACTTGTCATATATTTGTTCTACTGTGTGGACAGCTCGAAGTTGAGCAAACTAACTCCAAGGAAGCAGCTCTCCAAAGTGTTATACAGGCACTGGCTCTAGCATCTGCTCAAGTGTGGACTACAGTACTGGCTCCAGTGAGGCCTCCCAAACAGGCTCTGTTGTGGGCTGTCATACAGGGTCCAGTGTGAGCTCCAATACAGGGTCCAGTGTGGGCTCCCAAATAAGCTCTGTTGTGGGCTCCCAAACAGGCTCTGTTGTGGGCTGCCAAGCCTACCATACAAGGTTCAGTGTGAGCTTCCAAACAGGTACAGGTGTGGGCTCACATACAGGCTCCACTGTTAGCTCCCAAACAGGCTCTATTGCTGGTTCTCATACTGGCTCCAGTGTGGGCTCCCAAACAGGCTCTATTGTGGGCTCCCAAATAGGCTCCAATGTGGGCTCCCAAACTGGGTCCAGTGTGGGCTCCCAAACTTGGTCCAGTGTGGGCTCCCAAACAGGCTCTATTGCAGGCTCCCAAATAGGCTCCAACGTGGGCTCCCATACAGGCTTCAGTGTGAGCTCCAATACAGGATCCAGTGTGGGCTCCCAAACAGGCTCTGTTGTGGGCTCCCAAACAGGCTCTGTTGTGGGCTGCCACACAGGGTTCAGTGTGAGCTCCCAAACAGGTGCAGCCTATCATCATATTGCTGTGTTGCTGCCCTTTGTGGTATGAACAACCATATTGCTGACACCTTATCTTTCATCAAACTTCTGCTCACAGGGTTCTTCTCAAACTCAGGGAGAACAACAGGAGTTTGATATCATCATTACCTGTCTCCAACTAGGGAAACATCAGATCATCAAGTATGACCAGTTGTCCTGTGGATGCCATGTATTTTCAGACAGAACTTCTGACATGCTTAGTCATATTCAAGTGGCATCTATCACCATTTTAACTTGACAATTCCGTTATCAGTTGAGTACTACAACTAGTGCACTGCAGAACAGGCTCCATCACCCTCTACAGTACCTCTGTAATGTTAGGGACAGTTTTTATCTTCTATCTTGTCCCTGTTGAAGGTCAGCAAACAATCTACTACAAGGATTAAAAGGTTGACCATGTTTGCTGCCCATTGTACTTAATTACCAGTATGATTCACCTTTAGGCATGAGCTATGTTTTCCAACTCTGCTAAGGTCATGGCAAGCAAAAGTCCAACAGCTGTTATGTAGACTTCCACAAACACATACTATTATGTGTGGAGTATATGTCTTCCCAAGATGTTTACTTCCATAAACACATACTATTGTGTGTTGAGTATATGTCTTGCCAGGATGTTTGAGCCCTAACTTGTAAAAGAGGACAATCTATAGTGCCCAATCTCTTGTTCCAAACACTTTGCTCTGCCGTGGCAACCAAGAGGGCCAAACCAAGCAGAAGATTTTACATGCTGTTTGTACTGCTGGAATTTCCTTACAATTGGAGCCTCTAATGATATAACTTAGGTGATTAGTACAGGTTATCCCTGCATACTTGACACAATGATTTTGAGAAGTATTGCACTGCTATGAACAGCATCAGAAAAACTCATTTAAACTAAACTTGGATTGTGTTTTTCAAGTATAAAAGCTATCCTCCATCATTGTGGATCATACCAACTTCAAAGACTGGGTATAATGTTCAGTAGCTTCACTGCTTTGTAAGAGATGAAATCATTCAAGACATCTTCTTTGATCACATCACAAATCTGGAATCAGTCCCCCCCCCAACCCACTTCCTCTCCTTATTTTTTTCAAGATAACAAAGGCTCTACATTCAAGTCAAAATTACTTTTTCAAAGACTGTTTTTTGCTGTAAATATTCTAAAAATAACTCCTGTTTTTATGCTGCAATTTCATTTTGTCATATTAAAAGAGCAATTTTAAACCTCTCAGATATTGATGATACACATCTGCACATGTACACAACACATAAACAGGTGCAGTATGTACACATATTTTCACATACCTAATGTACATTGGACTGTGATGATGTTGGCACTCTACAGGTTTTGATGCCTTGCTGAGAGCAAAAGGAATCTGTGCAATGGTGGTTACAAGTGTGTGTGTGTGTATCTAATGTAAATGTGTGGTTCAAAAACATTGTGTATGGCTATAGCAACATCAGCATTGTGTGTTATTTTATAAGTAATGTTGTTCTATTGTTCTAAACTGTTGGTTGCCATTCTCCATGTGGCAATGGCTACTTGTTTCTCTACAGAGATTGCATGTTGACGCCTTGTTACTCTCCTTTCTGTGCGGTGTGTGAAAAGCCATATAGAACAAAGCCTTTACAATGAATTGTAAATAATCATTGCAACCTTTTCGTGATCATCGTTGATCCACCTTGCTTTCTTCAATGTGGATGGGTCTGGGGTCATCAGCTTCATATTCTCAAAGGCCTTAAAATCTTATGTTTTCCCATTAAGCTTGGTGTTGCATCTGAGGAACTTATGTAATGGTTAATGTATTAGACTGTTTAATCCAGTCACTTTAATCAGGCAATGAAAAATCCTGTACCGCATCACAATATGCTATGCAAAATGACCATGTCGCAACACAAGTGCAATGATGTATTTTATAAGAGACAAAATTCAGACATTTCAAAACTACTACACAATCTTTGAGCAATAATTTCTTCCATGTTAATTGATAAATATTTCTCAACACATAATAGTGTTATAGAAATCTACCTAGACTAATAGCAATGTTTGTTTTATGGTCTACAACATATCAAAATGAATTTTGTCATCATTTTAATACAAGGACCTTATGTGCACCTTTTACAAAAACACTTCTAATTTACAATGTAGTCAGGAATCACAAAGTCTGTTGGTTTTCTGTTTTTTTTCCTTTTTTTTCTTACTTACTATGTTTGTCAATCATTTCTGAGAAGATGTCACCCATATGGCTTTTCCTTTTTTCTGCTGGTAACACTATGGACTGTTACGTTTGAAAGATTGTTTGAGGTGGCCAATGAATTCTCAAAAACAAACTCTCCATCATGTGAAATGATATATGACACTTATTTCTGATATGCTCACTGGTCCATGTATACAAATTTGTTCTGCCATATGTAAGAGCTTTTATGTGTTAACAGTGGACAGAAAAAGCCTCATTTTCATTACATAATAAAAGGCAGCGTTAGAGCAATTAACAACTGGGTACTACATATCAAGTCAGCCATGTAACAAATTGTGCCTAATTATAATCTAAACTGGGCACACTGTCTGTAGTACTCAAACTTGCTGTACACATCTATATGATGTGCGTGTAGAAAAGTGTTTGCTGTCTGCATGTGTTGCAGTGTTTTTCCAAGAATCCAATGGCTGTTCTCAGGAAGTGACATTTAGATCAAGGAAGGACTGAAAGGTAGCTCAATCAATGGATACACAAAGGTTGAAATACTTGTGCAATATACTTGAATAGGGTGGAAAGGATGTGGTCTATATGATGACATTTAGGTTTATTGTACAGAGGAGGAACTACCGTGCTACAGCTGGATGGGTTTTAGGAACTACATGTTTGCTTTATCCTGGTTCCACTTAGCTTGATTTCTTTGTAAAAGGAAAACTCATGTTAGTTTTGGAAAAAGTGAGAGGTTTAAGTTTTAGTAGTCCAGTGTTTCACATAGCTGAATTACCATTGGATGATAAATACTTCTATTAACATTTGGATCATTCTTTTCAGTTTGGAAAGTATCAAAAGGGAATAATGCAGATGTCCAAACATTGGAAAAACATTGGAAAATAGTTGACACAAATATTATTTGTGCAGAAGACAAACCTACTTTTAAGGATATATTTGGATATAACCATGCATGAAGAATTGATGTCGTACCGAATACTACACAGCCCTTACAGTCTCACCAATGAAGTAAATATATTTTATCTAATGGCTTTGGAGAAAGTTTTCAGATATTTATATATAAATGATGATTATGGAATTGTTCTCTTGGAAAAAATTCTCAGGCAGGACATTCTCAGGATCATGTAGTTAGGGAGGCATAGAGGGGAAGTTTAAGGGATGCTATGGAAATATTCAAACATTTTTCTGGTCTTTCTTCACTCAAAGAATTGGAAGCCCAAGAACTAAGTTGCTTAGTTTTAATTATTACTTAGCCCATTAATTTATTGTACACTAAATTCCTCAAAAACAACATAGAATTGAATGGGGGAAAACAGAAGGCCTGCACCATCTTTAACATAAGAAGCTTGCAATGCATTTTACATTGACAATATGATCAGATAGTGCTGCCTTGTTTTCTCTGCATACTACATATTGAGATTCTGTCTTGCTACACAGGGATCTTGTTTATCATAAATCTTGGCTTTTCTTTTCAATGTTTGAACAGATAATATTTTATAAAAGTTCATCAGGATATGCAATACATAATGGCACATGACAGTTACTAATATTTTGACAGCAGAACTCAGTCACAAACAAATCCTTTTTTGCAGATTTAGGGAAATTTTGTCCTAAAATGCTGCTTTTGTGAGTCACATATGAATGTACTACACAGCACAGCATACCTACAGTACAATTACGTACAATACGTACAATTTTGAATATTTTCATACTTGTTTACAGTTGCTGGTCCCTTTAAACACAGTTCACATGGTTCTGTATGGAATTATGTGCATTGAACATGCATGTGAACATACACTTGATTAGCTAAATAGGAAGATCTACATATCTTTATTACTATATTAGTATATATGTCACTGATGATATCTTCATCAAATCAAAGGTGTATGTCTGGCCAGCTACCTACAAAACATGTCACTGTGACATACTCCATTCTGGTGTAAAGTATTACACAGATTATGATGTGATCTGTGTCTAGGGTTTGTATATATTGTTTGAGTCATGTGCAACCCTAGGTGAAACATTAGGTCTCTATTTCATTTAGTTTTGGCCTTCATTTTAAAATCCATCATTGTTGTGACATTTTTGCAATGGTGTTTTAAAAGTTCAGCTGCTGGCAAGAATTGTGAGTTTACCTTTATGCCTACTAGCTCTAGGCGTTCCATTTATTGCAAGTTTTGTAAAAACCTGATGTTTGTCTAAGTTTTCATTTAAGAGTGTAACTGTTCAGTTGGTTTAAGTTTTGCCATAAACATTTTACAAAATTACCATGGAATTATGGCCTATGCCATAGACATGTTAAATCATTATGCATGGTGAGCAGGCTTATTGTTTTCTCAAAGACTTGTAGGTAGAGTATGCCATGAATTAATAATTCTTTGAATAGGATTAGGATTATGTTATAGTGTCACTATGTCATTATAATAATAATAATGATAATAGTGATTTTACAATGTGTGCATATCCCAGAAGGGTGCTCAATGCGCAGGAAAGGAACAGAGAAAAGAAATAAAAAACGAATGAACAAAAGAATTATTGGTTAACATTGAAGAATGCTTGACAGTTAAGATGAGTTTTTTAATAAAGTGGAGGAAGCACAACATCTGAGTTCTATCGGTAATCCATTTCAGAGGCGAGGAGCAGCTACTTCAAAGATCTGTAACCCCAATCCATGTATGTTAAGGCCGTTGTTCTTGGAGTAAATGCATGTTACTGGATCGAAGATGTTGTATGAGAGTGTATGTCTAGAGCATGTCAGAGATACAAGTGGGAGCCAAGCCATTCAACGGTTTGTAGGTAATTAACAGGAGCTTGTAAATAATTCGGTGAGAGACCAGAAGCCACTGTTGCTCTTAAAGAATAGGTTTGATGTGACAAGACTCTTTACATTTATGCAACAATCTGTGTAGTGGTATTTAAAAGGCGTTGAAGTCGATCAATTTGATTCTATGGTAGACCATAGAGAAGCCTGTGTCCATTATCGATGCGTGAAGTAATAAAGGCGTGGGTAATTTTCTCAGTGGCTTCATGATTCAAATAATTGTGAATATTAACGATATCCAATGTACAAGATAAATGACCCAATGCGTTCAACAGCAATGTACTACTATCATAGTATTGAGATACGTCAGCATTGCTGCACTGGTTTACTTCATTTTTTTCCTTTTCAAAACTAGTGTATAATTTTGTAAAATTATGGGTTGACTTTATTAATTTTCAAGGACTTTTACGTTTTAATGTCTAATCCTGCCAGAAGTTGCATATGTTTTGAAGGGTGTCTAAGTTTCTTCTGTTACAGTGGCTGCATATTCGTCAGGACCTACCATTTGGCTGGACCCTACTTAGAACCACCATGAAATCAATAAAATTTAAAGCTAGGAATACAAAAAACAAATTGCTTGTGACACTAATGTCTGTTTGGCAGATACTAGAAGACCTACGGTTCCTACTAACAAATTGTAGACAACCATCAAAGTTCAAGATACCGTGTGAACTATTTTTCAATTAGAATAAAGTTCAGTATTGGCCAGGTTATATCAGTAACAATTATTAAAATGGGGAGGGTGACTGGTGCCATATGGGTTGTCATGTTTCTACTTTTATTTGTAAATTCAAGATTATTTCTGTCTAAAGTGTGTTTAACACAATACATGTATTATGCATGCATATATGTTGTTGGTATCCTATTAAATTTGTGATTAGACCAACATCTTGCCTAGTCTTTGATCCAGTCATACCAGGTATGTGAAGCTGTGCAGTCATTGGCCCAACCATTGATATTTACCAGTAATACTGGATCATATCTTTATAGCTTTGTACTTTCCAATTATTAGTCTTTGATCCAGTCATACCAGGTCTGTGAAGCTGTGCAGTCATTAGCCCAAGTGCCCAACCATTGATAACACCAGTAATACTGGATCATATCTTTATATTTTTGTACATGCAATTGTTTAGTCTTTGGTCCAGTTAGACCAGGTCTGTACTTGGTGTGTGCACCCTTCCATTATCTACCTTAGACCCACACTGTATATTTACACTCAACTATTACTCATACTGTAGGTAATTTATTGGGCACAGGCCAATAGGCCAGTCCCCTGCACACTACTAAAGCACTATAGATTCTTTAGTGCTTAAGTCATGTGGTAACTCGCTAAGCTTTTAGTTCACTTTAGAGCCTGTGCATCATAAACATGCAAGGGATAATGTTTTGGAAGTATTTGGAGCAAAGAAGTGGGTTGTTGTCTAAGTTGCCTTTAATGTTTCAGTCTTAAGTCCTAGCATGGCCACAGATCAGCAAAAGTTGACACTATTATCATGTAGGTTATAGAGTTTCAATTATGTGATTTTGAGGGGATACATTGACACTCATCTATGCATATTCATCTTTATAGAATTAGAGTCTATCAATTGGTTCCTTGTGTTTTGCATTCCAGATTATTAGTGATTATATCTAGTGTTCAGCGAGTAGTATAACTGTAATTGCAATATCAATGGAAATGAGTTCCAATCAGATACATGACTGGACAGAACTATTTAAGCTGTATTTATGCACAATTGTAATGATTAATGAAAAACAGTCGATTCATTTCAATTTCTGAAACCTTCCAAACACAATAGAGAAACTGTTTTCACTCTCCTGAAATAGAAAGGAAAAGTTCTTCTTAAATAGCATGAGTTTACAAATTTTGCACCCAGTTTCTTGGAAATAAAGAATTTTCAGATTGAAAGTAAAAGTTGTAATTCTGCTTTGTCCTGTAATAAACAGTAAAAGGGAAAGTGTGCTGCAGCACTTAAAAATGTGGATTACTGTTGACTGAAAGACTGATAGCAATACAATACACCGTGGATTGAAAAATCCTTCCTAACTCAGCTATTTTCAGGAACCTGATTTACATAAAAGCAGAAATCTACTGGAAAAATTACTTTGTTTGCAACTTTTGGGTGAAACAGGAAGCATCAAATTTGAAATATCATGTATACTCACTACAAAGATTGAAAACATGAATAGCCTTTGAAAATTAAAGTGAGCAGACAGCAACATCGGTTAACATCTACTTTACAACAAGTGATCATCAATTGAACATACATATTCTGACCTCCAGGTCAATGACAAAGTTATAGTTCATATACATGCACCTTAATAGTGCAGTCCATACTGTATGTATGTATAATACTAAATTTGTACTAGTCGTCACTTATGGACTTTAGGGAACCTGGCCAAAACATTGCGTCCCGGGTGCAGAATCCTGCGTTCGTAACAATGCTGCATGTCTTAAAATGGTAAAAAATATTGACATGTGCTTTATCCTTTATTTGATCATACTAAAGAAGTTTACAGTATATATGCCTCAATAAAGAAACAAGCCTTGAGATGATATATGCATTGTTTGGTAATGAATCATGACCATACTTGGTGTACAGTAATAGATCACTATGCCACCATAATGACTCAAATACTAGATCTGTTTCTTTCAGTTATACTAAAAGACTTGTCATTAATGTAAAGGTTGAATCATAACTTGGCACTACCATGAAACTTGACAGAGCAAATATCATATTCATGTTAAATCAGATATGTTGTAAATATTTAGATTGTTGTCATGGTGATATTTCCATTTCCAAGAAGCATGGTGCTTCATGGCCCAGCTATATAAAGAGAAATCACAAATTATCAATAGTACTTTGTAGGGGAGCTGTTTCAGCTATTATATTTTCTCCGTTCTTCGTTGAATTCAGCTTTTTATAATAAAAATAACAAGCACAGATGAAATTTTATTGCTAGAGTGTCAGAGGAATATCATGCCTAGAAGCTCCATCAAATTTTTACAAATTCCTCCAAGAGTAAGTATTCACATCTGCGAAGCCTTTTGTGCATACTAAAGCAGTTAGAAACGAGAATTTAAAGGAATCCTTATCTATAATAAGTAATAATAAGTAATATTTATATAGCGCATAATCAGCAAAGCTGCTCAAAGCGCTTTACAAATGTAAAACCTAAAAACAAATTGTAACAAACACCTAAATATTAAATATATAGAACCAATAAGGCATACATTGTAAAAGCCTAAAACACCCGTACTAAACGATAATCTAAAAAAAAAAAAACTGAAACGTAGTAGTCATTTCCCTCCATCTAGCTAGCTGATACTTACCTCTGAGTTCATGGCACAGTAAAACAAAGCAACAAAGAGTCCCTGGGAAAAATATAAAAGGAAAGAAAAACCTGACTATTTGCTTACAAATTCATTCCCAAACAAATCTGATGTCAGAATTCTGCAAAATATCACAGAAAGTGCCCTCTCACTTGAAACAACTTCTTGATATAGTTTTGATCAATTTGTTCTTTTTAAGATATTTTCCCCCTCAGCTAGCCCAGTTATATTCCATGCCAAGTATTAAATGCAGTAATTAATACATGGAATATTTTGCCATTTGAAGGTTTCTTAATTCGCAGGTTACCTGCAATTAATGCCTTAATGAGAAGTACCTGGGCAATTAGAAATAGTTCAGGACAGCCTCATATATTAGTTTGTTCTCTCGAATGAACCTTTATTTTGTGAACATCACAACAGATGGCTGTCTGAGTTTGATTTGCAGAATATTTCTTAAAAAAAAAATGACAGGTTTTGTTTGTCTGAGCAAATATAAAGCAAAATCCCAAATATAATCTTTTCATTTCACATGTATAAAACCTGTTACAAACGACATTTCAGCTTGTCTGGGAATTTCTTGAATATCTTACAGGTTCTGCTCGTATAATATATGTACTTCAAATAACCACAGGCAGTCCAATTAAGCTATGGCAGAAAGTTATGGTCACAGAGCTAAACTCTTGAGATATTCTTCAAACTGTTCCGACATATTCTGCGGATGCAGCATTGATCTGCTTCCTGTTTCGTCATTTAATATCTGAATGAATGAATTAAAAAAAATGATCTATCTTATTGTTACCTGTAATGAGTTGAGAAGGTCATTAAGTATCCGTATAAAACCGCTATTCGTGGCTAGAATAGACAGGAGGTGAGTACTTCCGAGTAGAGGCATCAGCAAGAGGGCGCTCCTCAATCCAGCCCTATGATACGAGGGTGAAACGAGAATCTGACAGTTAACTTAACACTGTTAACTTAACACTGAACTAACTGATGGGTATAATCATTGAACAGTAACTGGTTAATAATAAAATTAAATCATAATATTAAATAGTTTAGCAAATCATTTCTTTACTCGTCTCTCACAATGTCTTTTTTTTATATATATTTTTTTTTTAATATTTTTTTTATATATATATTTTTTTATAACTGACCAATCAGTTTGCTATCGATGGTTTCCTTTGACAAATGACCACCATCAGAACATGTTCACAGTCCAGCTAGGTCTCTGTATATACAGCAATGGATTGAGAGACTTGGTGACAAAGTCTTAACAAACATTCCTGGGAAACAAAGTGGCCAAGGATACGGTATAGGGCTGGATTTACTACATGCCCAGATGAGGCCAAGCCAGCCCTGCATTTTACACATTTTACAGGACCCCAAAATTAGATGAAAATATATGAAGGACTGCCTGACTAGTTAGAACATTTTATATGGAATATGTATTTAAAGAAATATTTTCTTCATGGCTATTCCTACTACTTACAAGTTAACTTTGTATCTTACACCTCACCCAAGAGTTATGAAAATATGTTTAGAATCCATGCATTGAATACATACATATGAACTGTGCACAATATGGGTTAAAATGTAATCACTACATCTGCAGCCATGGATGTCTCACGGCCATACGGGGGGGGGGGGCTCAAAACGCCCCAAAAGAGTTCAATCTGGCCCTGATTTTGGGCGAGTATAAAGTTCATAGAAGATCTACAGAATATGGATCAAATTTTCCTTCTTTCTATACTTAAAGATTAGTTTGTCAGATTTGTTGGTCTACTCTAGCAGTCACAAAGTGTGTGCTGGTCGAGTCTAATACTTACTTTACTTGCATCACTTTCTCCGAAGATTCCTTCTCAGCCTGAAACTTGACTGCTTTGACTACCACAAGGGTGACTCGAATTAAGATGCAAAGATTTATCTGAAAGGACAAAACAAGAAAAGGAAAGGGACCGAGATTATAAACCAATTTTGAAACTGCAACCAGATTCTCAACAGTGACCTCTGGATAAAAGGCCAGTCACACAGAACCAAAGATAACCAAAGATAACACCCAAGTTACCAAAGATAACACTCAAGTTACCAAAGATAACACCCAAGTTACCAAAGGTAACACCCCAAGTTACCAAAGATAACACAGAGGTTACCAAAGATAACACCCAAGTTACCAAAGATAACACTCAAGTTACCAAAGATAACACCCAAGTTACCAAAGATAACACTCAAGTTACCAAAGATAACTCCCAAGTAACCCAAGATAACACTCAAGTTACCAAAGATAACACCCAAGTTACCAAAGATAACACCCCAAGTTACCAGAGATAACACCCCAAGTTACCAAAGATAACACCCCAAGTTACCAGAGATAACACCCCAAGTTACCAAAGATAACACCCAAGTTACCAAAGGTAACACCTCTTTCAACCACATTTGTACTGGACAGGACCTGTAAACCAATATGGAAAGTGTTTGATAGCAACATACATTGTCAACAAACTGACTGGTGTTTTTATCATGACATGGATTAATCATACAAAGTCAAGAAGTGAATTGATCAGTTTCTTACTGTCATTGAGAAGCATCAACATACTCTTTATTTTTCCTTTCTTAACTTAAGACAACATTGACAATCTAAAGCTGTCAGCAATATGAATAAAAACTGGATCAGATATTTCCAATAACTTTTTTAGTTCTGTGTCTATATTTATCTCAAAGCTCGGTCTGGTCACTGATGTGAGAGAACTTCTTACCACCACAATGATCAAGATGGGAATCACCACAAACAAAATGCGACCTTCGTCAATTGTTAAATAGCATCTGCAAGAAAAAAAAAGGAAAGGGATAAAAACAGTAAAAAAAAACAATCATGAAGAAATGAAAGACAATGTTAGGGAAACAATAATTGCTCTCGTGAGATGATACCGAAGATATTATTACGACTCATTCCAGGTTGATTGCTCTTGATGGTGTGTAGAAAACAAATTTGTCCAGAGACAACAGAAAACAACCATCAATGGTGAAATGTTTATATTTTTGAACCTGTCACAAAGCTACTGAAACATTACGGTGCCGTCAATATGTTGTGATCTTTCTCTTTAGTTTATGCTGCAAAATGGAAAATTGCCATATCTTCTGAGAAAGACGGTAACATGTTTTTCATATTAATGTTTCCATAAATGGCGGGCTGAATTTATGTTTCAAACTAAAGGGGCTCACACACGGTAATACAAAGCTTGCTAGATACCTTAACATGGTTGCAACACACAATGAAACACTCTCATACTGGCAGTAAGACAAAGCTTGCTCGATACCTTAACATGGTTGCTACACACTATAAAACACTCTCATACAGTAAGACAAAGCTTGCTAGATACCTTAACATGGTTGCAACACACTATGAAGCACTCTCATACAGTAAGACAAAGCTTGCTAGATACCTTAAAGGCATTGAAGACTCCCCCCAAACCGCGTGCGGCCATCTGAAAAAGTTAACTTTCTGTTGCCTGCAAGTGACGTTTTGTTCGTGTCGCTACAAAATGCAGACAGTAATGAAACGTGATACCTTAATTGTTATCTTTAGC
>JAAAKB020042433.1:0-14260 GCA_010014835.2 Apostichopus leukothele
TAGGTCAAAAACATCACCCATAAACACCCGGTCATTTTTCATCTATGAGATTAAAAGATTTTGATATGTGATGTAAAATTCTGCCCCCCCCCCCCCCCCCCCCCACCGCTAATTGCTTACAGATGTCATGTTTAGGTTATTCATTTCCACGGCGTACATCAGCTGCAAACATACAGCTTACAGTATATATATTAACCCCTATAAATTACTTTCCTTGGTTTTGACAGGTAATCCTCTTAACTTTCCATCGGAGATACACGCAAATAAACAACACATACATTACCACCAATTTTACTGATTACAACAACAACCAAAATTCTGTAGTCACAAACCTTTCTGCTTGTTAAAATAAATAATCTATATATTGAAACATGTTGCTACTGGCTGGTAGCTACATGGGTGTCCTATATAATCTGCAAAGTGACAGACTGCTATATCAACGCTTCACTTCTCATGAAATGGGGCTATGCAGAGGACATTGCTTCAAGTATTTACTTTTAATTTCTACAAGATGTTTACAAATCTTGACATGAACATCATAAATTGAAAGTTCATCTAAACAGTTCCAAATATTTCAGCCAGGAAGGAAAATGAGTGTATAAAGTACCGTGGCTATATTTTACCCTGCTGTACTGCGGCATTACACAATGAGTGGCTAATGAGTGTGATATCTTTAGTGGAGTCAGTCCATATATATGTAACCTCTGGGTTCAAACTTGTTACAAATTCTTGGTGTCCTTGCAACACATATTACGCCTTGTTCACAATTTGAGACGGTAAGAGGGATCAAGATCATGGTTTTAGGTCAGAGAGGATATATGCCGGATCAATATCAAACGAAAGAGCATTATCCAAGGACCAAGAAAAACACGATGAAGAAGTTTACAAAACCAATTAGCGTAAATTATTGTACTACTGTGTGGCAGCCCTTATTAAGGCTATCGCATGCAGTCTGTGTGAGTTGCAATTTGGGGCAAGTATTAACTAGAGGTCTCAGTTCTGTGATCCCCCAAGAGTTGATCCCACAGTCTTGCAGGATCACTGTTACAGGTTCCGAATCCTCTCCCAAAGTGGGAAATTACAATTTGTTGGGACTTCTGATCCCGGGTATGTGACTGGGTTCACACTATGAAGTTAATCCTCCCTTAATTGCAGTATCAGATCCGCCTTGCATCAATCTCAATGTGTCTACAGACCACTATGGTTGCATGCATGCTTGTGTAGCTAGGCTAGAGCAAGAAGAGGGGTGTGACCTCCCCCCCCCCTGCTCTCCCTCTCCCTCCCCGCCTTTTGTATAATTGTACAATTAAACTTCACAAGCTATATAGGATACAAATATTTTGCCCCTCCTTAAATTGTTGGTGCCACCACCCTCCTGCCCCCACTCAGAATTCCTGGCTATGGGCATGTTTGCGCCATGAACGTCTTTTTTTGACGGATACCGGCGCATTATAAATGTCCATTATTATTATTATGATTATGTTTGGCTGATCTGGCTTAGCCAACTGAACTGTAACTTAAAATACAAATGATCATAGAGAGCTGTTTTTTGTTCAAGCCCAAAATGATAACAGATTTGACTACAGTGTTGCAGCATCAAGTCATTCAAGTGTTACCGTTTGGAAAATGTACATGATGCAGGTCTGCAGATTGGCTAATGGCTCTTGAAATGAAACACAAGAGGCTGCATACGTGTATGCAGCTGTATATTCATGACATCGCATTGCGTGACAATTCGAGCTGATCAAACAACCTCTTCCATCAAAACATTCCTGAAATCCAGGAACCTCCAGATAGCTACAGACTCTCTAGAGAATCATATACAGTATGGCGATGTAAGTTGATGAACGTAGCTGTTGTCCAGCAATGCAACATTTATTTACTCTATTGTCACATCGAGATGACTAAAAGATTATTTAAAGGAAGTTTACAGATCTACAAATGTGGAAAGGATATAAGCCAGACCTGTACTATAATGCTAATAAGTAATTAAAACTGTATGTGTGTATGTGCATGCATGGTCAGAGCCTGATTATACATCTAATATATATTCAAAGATGCACATATCATTTCACCCAGGTAAATTTCTATTCCAAACTCTTGACCTTGGAATATTGCCCATTCGGGCTTTACTTGATCACTAGCTTTAGTTACCATTCAGTCCTACTTTTAAATAACATTAACCACAATGACTCACTATAATTAAAGGCACAGGATCATCCCATCCTAATATACAGACACAATCTGGTGCATATGAGCTGCCCAAAAGTGATATATCAAAGACAGCTAGATCAGCTAGTGGCTGCATGATTTGTTCATGTTACAATTAAAGAACAACGTTAATTAGCAGAAGTGAAACATGTGGAATATTATTACTTTATGACAGCTTGATGAATAGTTTATATGCCAGGAGTGCTAGAAAATAATAATAATAATAAAACGTCCCCAATCTGTAGAGAAGGCTTTCACATTAATCAATAAGCAATTAATCCCTTGTCAATCCATCAACTATATCATGTGTCCAACTCTCAATGTTCATTAAACTTGCACTAATAAAGCAATTAAAGCTATGCAGTTAGCCTACAGTATACAGACAATGCTACTTCAAGCGATAATTATTTTTGTCATGAGACATCTTAATTTTGCAAAGCCTAAGCCGGTGAAAGCAAGCCTGTCAATTAAACTGATCATCTGATGCAGTATATCTACAGTATGAGTGGTGTAGCAGTGTCTGTATTAGTAGTACCAGGGAGTTGTTATAACAACTCCCTGGTAGTACCTGGGAGTTGCAACTCCCTGATAGTACTATCACCTTTCTGCTTATAGCAGCAGAGCAAATTTCATAAAGGATTTTTTGTCTGTTTGCTCCTCCTGCAGATCTTACTTGTTGGTTATCCAAACAGCAAATGTGATTGTCCAAATAAATGTAGCAAAATACTGAGTGACCAATTATATGTTCATGATATGAGAGATGTGTTAAGGTTTGGTGAACTGCAACAAGCTTTTGGGTCGGTACAACTACCCTAAGAGTTGTACATACAGTAGGCCTATATATCACTGTTCTTGTTTTATTTCATTTTCAGTATTCTCCAAAATGATGAAGACTATGATAACAATTTATCGTTTTACCCATCTGTGGAATTTTAATTTGTTAACAACTTGGATGTAAACATCTACTTTGTCTGCTGGGCGACCTCCAGCCAGAGCCGATGTTGGTCGTCCAAACGGAAATTTGCTCCGCGCTCGGTCCACCGTTAAAAATTTGACCTGCTTTTTAGGCTAATAATATTCATTCGCACGCTGCTATTGATGCACAACTTAAAAAGCATACATGTATGCAATTAATCAAAACTGAAGTAACCTAACACCTGCAGGATCATAACTTTTGTTTTAAACTAATCAGGACCAAAAATAGTCATTACTTGACTTTCTGTTCCTGCTAGCCATCATCGGACTTGAAATAATTTTAATAATTCAGATCGATGTACTTCTAAGTGTGCCGCGGTATAATACCTCATGTTTAACTATAGTCTTTCCCTTGATTTCGACCTCATCCAGCAGCTGCATGTTTTATAGTGGCTATACCCATACTAAATAATTAACTTAGGACTGGTAAATTAAATCTACTGAATTAATCAGGAGCAGATGACATTCTCTTTGCCCTGCTAACAGAGTTTAAAAAAAACGTTAACGGTGACACAAACCTAAACATGAAAATATTGATAGGGTATACTGTCCTATAAACAACCTTTCTCAAACAGCTATGAAATAACTTATTCTATTTTATTTGAATGTTTCACTAGTGCTTTATGTTCTTCACAGATCTTACAAAATATTTCTCCACGATCATAGGTGTTATATAATTTAACTGGTAATAAGTTATCCTGTATCATTTATATATAGAAAAATTGGAATGGTGACATGGGCAAATTGCGATCAAAATGCAAAGATGTATACATATTTTTTTGTACACATGCATGTTAAATCATTTCCAGAGCTTGCAGTAATGTCAATAGCTAAAACAGTTATCAACAACAACAATAAGAACTAGCAGCCCAATTCCTATATGCAAACTAGTAGGATATTTATGACTTTGTTGTGTTTAGTTAATTTAGTATTTCCCAGTTAGGGTCAGCTGGGAATTTGCTCAGAAGCTGACTTGAGACCCTATACATGCGATGATCTTGGAAGAATCTGTTTCCGTCTTACAACAATGTAAGCCTTCTCTTATTGATGAGTATCATTTGAATATCCGCCCTTTAGTAAGACTGCCTTTCATTTTTTCGCCACTGCCCACTTATTCACCTTTCAAGGTTATTAGTCTGGGACGTTTTAGCCTGTGTGATACGTAATCAATTCGTCAAGCCTAGCAAAGGAAATGAGCATGGAAAAGTCACTTTTACAGCTCAAATTTCCCGCGATCTACCACACGAGAGCCTACTAAAATTCCTGAGACAGGTAAACTGTTATGGCAGTGGTATTAAAGGGCGCATTTTCAAATGTCAGAGAGTTACTAGGCAGGCTCCCTCAGTCAGATGGACAGCATCTGACCGTTTTCTCAAACTACTGATGGAGGTGGTACCTCATGCATCATCTCTGCAGTACGAGCAGCTAAGGTGAACAGAGTTGTTTAAAAAAACTGTTGAAAGAACCGAATCAGACCCCATGCAGTTCCTAATTTGTAAACCAAATCCATTGACTAAGACTCAATTCTCAACAACACAGCAATTTGGACAGAAATGGGTCAATTGCACTCCAAAGTGCAAACAACTGTTTGCAGAAATTTGGTTACTGCATATTCAGTGTAGCTTTCGTGACAGTTAATTACAGTTATGACCCATTTGATGGTTTGTATGGGATATATATGCTAATAACTATTCAAAAGCAGCCTCAGTGTACATACTATAGACAGACAGAGCTGAACTATAGTACGCATTAACTACACAGAGCGTTTTGTGCATTAGTAACAGTCTCCATGGTAACATGGGGCTTGATATAAATTAGGTTTGCAACAAAGCAAAATTTCCTCCTGCACATGACCTGTTTTATAACACATATTGAATTAATGATTTTTTGATATGACAGATAGTTTGCAAACTCGCTGTAATATTTCTACCTTAATTCACACAGGTATCAACAAAACTGAAGAAGCTTGTGGTTGTAGCTGCTCTGTTTAGTTTAATAATTCCCAAGGGTTAGGATTAGCCAACATTTGAAACCCTATCTCTGCGTTGATCTCTATGAGCCAATACACTGACTTGAATTAGCCTTCTCCGCTCTGTTTAGTGTAGTAATTCGATTAACCAACATTTGAAACCCTATCTCTGTGATGATCTAGTATGAGCCATTACACTGGCTTCTACAATTAGCCTTCTCCGCTCTGTTTAGTTTAGTAATCCCAAGAGGATTAGCCAACATTTTAAACCCTATCCATGTGATGATCTTTATGAGCCATTACACTGCAATGATGATGAATGAAGTTGTTTTTGAAAATGATTGCAAGAACAGAACCAAACCCCGATTTGCAAACCAGAAATACAAAAACCACGGAAAATAAGACTCAAATCCTCTCAACTACGCTGCGAAGGTCAAGAGGTCAAGAGACATCTGGTCCTGATGAGGATTTGAACCTGGATCCTAATGATTATAGAGTCAGCATGCAGAGACTCTGCCAGCAGGCACTCGGACAGAATATGCAGGCACTCGGACAGAATGTGCAGGCACTGGGATAGACGTGCACATCACTTCCGGTGGCATTTTCTATACTTTTAATCTTTAAGAAAATTTGCAAGAAAGATTTTGGCTCATGTATACATAATTGAACACAGGCTGTATAAACTATAGTGCAGAGACTATTAGCTAGATCAAGGAGCTGTTAGCTGATGAGCTCAGCTGGTCCTCGGGCAAAAACAAAACTCAACAGAGAGACAAACATGTTATGGCCTCAAAATGTATTTGTTGTTAATGTCATCCATGAGGTACTTGCTCTGTTATTCGTTCATCTGTGTTACAATTTCCCTTTTGGTTGCACTATGACATATCTACACCATAAGTTTGCCTAAAGTTGCCCTTTAAGCTTAAGGGATATGAGTCGGGGTAAGAACAAATGTTCTGTACGTCAACTACGTATTTTTTTATTACAGTCACTGGGAGGGGGAATGTCTTTGGTTTTTGTTTGTGAAATATATAGAGATTGTAATATGTTTAGTATCTCCTATTTCCATATAGAAATATTTCTTTTACAATCAGAAAACGAAAATGTAATACATATATATATTAGTGCTTTGGCACAGAAAATATGTTAATTGCAAAACACAAAATCTTAATTATTATGTACTGATGTTAACAAATTAATTATGGTATGAATAACACCAATCCTACAAATCTTAAAAGTACTTCAGCATATTCAATGTCATATTTTCTGAAATTTTGCAAATCAGTTTGCAATTACTCAAAAAATCATAAAAAATCACTACAAATATCTTTGCACCTTAGTTCAATCATGGAGCTATTACTGGATGTATATTGTTTTATATAGACTTTTGACGACATGATATTATTTCACTTGAAAAACCGCCCTTTAGTAAGACTGCCTTTAATTTTTCACCTTTCACGGTTATTAATCTGGAACATAAGCCTGTGTGTTACATAATCAATTCGCCAAGCCTAGCCAAGGAAATGAGCTTGGAAAAATCACTTGGACAGCTTCAATTTCCCGCAATCTACCGCGAGAGCCTATTAAAATGCCATAGGCAGGTAAACTGTTATGGCAGTGGTATTAAAGGGTGTGAAGACTCGCACAAAAAGAAACGTCTAATGCCGGTAATTTGGCCTAGTTTCAAATGAGGTGTAACAGAAGTGTTAAACACCACCATCGATCCCAGAAAATACACACACAGCCTGCTACCGTCGGTAATTAGACACTAGTGTACAGTCAGTACATACAGCTGCAGTCAATACTCACAGCACAGTGTACAAACGATACAGCGATGGATATCTCAGGTCCAGCTAAAGATAACACGTAAAAGTATCACGTTTCATTACTGTCTGCATTTTGTAGCGACAAGAAGAAACCTTCACTTGCAAGCAACGGAAAGTTAACTTTTTCAGAGCGCAGCAACGCGGTTTGGGGCGAGTCCTCAATGCCTTCAAAGGGAATGAAATGAGTAACGGAAAAAAGAAGAATATCCCATGATCTTGACATGCTATGTAGGTTGAAACTGACTTTTATCATAAAAAGTTAAAAACTCATTAATAGGATTCAGTTATGACACACTTTTGTCTCCTTTGCCGCCTTCTTTGTTCACATTACTCAGATTGTTAAATTGCCTCACTGTTGTACCTGCCAGATGTTCTGCTTCTTTCTCTTTGAGCTGGCGAGTGCTTCACTGGTGAAGAATGAATTTCTGTAACATCATCTACCTCTTCTTCATCATCAGGAGTAGTGGGTATGTGATCCATTGCCCTGTCAAAAGTGTCATAAAGAAAACAAAGTTAAAAGAAAAAGATAAAGAAGTACAGCACAAAAAAGATACAAAGTGGGAATAGAAATCAAATTGATAGATTGTGCAGTCTTTCACAAGACAGTGATCCACTATGTCTATGATTTTTTTCCTTTTATATTTTGAGCCAAAGTTTGACAGTCTTACCACTACCATCTTGCCACTACTTTCATCTACTACCACTACCACTACCACCACTTCTTTCATCACAACTTGTCAAATAGTACTACAGTACTGTATATGTATACATCTCAACAAACCCAAATAAATAGTATTTGAGTGAAATTTAACCTACAGTACATTTCCATATCTGTTCAGACTCACAGGTGCTCCCAATATTGTGTTATAGGAGGTATTCATAAGAAAAGTTCAGCTATTTTGAGGGCCCCACAATTTCCAAACTGGACTCTCAGCATAAAATTACATCTTTAAGTTGTTCTTATTTTTCTTTTATCTTACATGAAAATGAAATACTGTATTATCATAAAGTATTATCTGTTGCTAGGTACAGTAGCCTGATATTAGGTATAAATTTTCACAGATTTTAGCAAATTTGTGTACCCATCCTAAAATACTTCCTTGAGTATATTCAGTGGGCAGGTTTACTAAAGCATTGATGATCTGATAATCCTTCTAAACTGTTTCAAATGAATAATATCATTTATCAGAAGAGATTTCCACTACTCTAGCAAATTTCCAAGTCCTATGCATGCAAGTTTGACTTGATCGATTAGGCTGATTTGGGCATTTAAGTGCATACTAATCTGGTCCTAGATGATAGTTGATGCTGTACCAACTACCAATCATATAGAGCTTAGCTATTTCCTTCAAAACACAACTTTCCCACAACTTTGGATATACACCTGTGTTGTAACCAATACTGTAGATATTGGAACCTATACCTGTGAATTTTGTTTTGAAGATCTGGAAGGTTCTCAGTTGACAATCCTTCCAATTGGGTAACTTGTTGCATGTCTGTAACAAGGTCATTATTAATGTCATTTTGGCGGACCCCAACTGCAGTCGAGAATGAGGTTTCTTCATCTGCGAGGTTTGTTGGCTGCTTTCTTGCCAAAATTGGTAAACACTCAGAAAGAAAAGGCTTTTGTAAAGTTCCAATTGAGTTTTTGGAACCTGGGGCTTTCACACATCGTTTGTAGCTATATAGGAAAGACAGAAAAGTAATACCACCCTATAAATTATTGTGAATTAAGCAAACACAGTTAACAACTTAACACCACAATGAAATATTCATGAGTTTAGCACTTTTGGAATTTTTACTGTTGATATGTCCAGTCTCCAGCAGTACTGTAATTGTTTGGCCAAGTCACTCCAGGAACAAGGACTAAAAGGTACTGTAATAACCAAACGACAGCTGTACTCACACTTACACTGGGAAAATGGATATCAAAAATGCATCTGAAGCCTATACACTCGGTCAGTATGTACATACTGTACATCAAGCAACACTTGTAACAAGTATTTTATAACTTCACTCAATTTAAGAAAATTTGTGGGTACATCTATAAACATAGGTCCTTCATGTTTAAGTATATATACTGTACAATAAACAGTATCCAACCCAATTTTTATGAATTTACAAAAATAAAGCGGCTTTATTTATTGTGCACATGAAGAAAAAGGTAAGTTAGTTACTGATGCTTGTTAAAGGTCTGGTATTCATGGCTTTGCTATTGACATTGAAAAATTAATATTCTAACATTAACAGTCATGGGAATAGGTATATAGCTGAGCAGGCTAGGAAAAGGATGTGCCATAGTGTCTGTAGCTTACACGTCTGATACAATAATCTAGGCCCTGGTCTATCTTAGGCCTAATTTAGCATGAAAACGTGCACTATATTCAAGTACAATACAGTAATGTAACTCACATATTATTAAATTTAACAGACAAGTGAAGTTTTTCGAACGGATCCCCCATTTCTTGATAGCTAAAACTGAAATAAAAGTCCCTAAACATACGCCATGAACAGCTTTTTGCTATGCGACAAACACCAGACTGAAACTGGTTTCTTGCGAGTACCAACAATCACAGAATTTCTGTACGCCACACTTGATCAAAACAAATCAAATCGGTCAAATATACCCGCCATGAATTCGAGTAACCATTGACTCGTAAAGTAATGGGCTAGGCCTACATCTAGAAAAGTTCCCGGCGTGATTGACTAATACCAGCAGTACTAGAAGCGAATTCAGAAAATACAGAGGCCACATGAACTATTTCAACTATCAGTATCATGCCTGTGTGTTCATCAAATTATCTTTCTTTGTCAATAACGAAACATCAATAGCTCAGGCAGTTATGAAGATAATCGCTTGTTGGTGGAAAGCGTACGAAATACTTAGTCAAAGCGTAGCCTGACTTGTTATTAACACTGATAGCTATTCCGCGAAATATTTTTTGTCCTTTCTTGTGCCTAGCCTAGGCCCTTTAACGTTTACTTAGATTGGCTACAGTAGGCGTAGGTTCAGACTGTTACTTTGTTTCTATGGCATTTGTAGTAGACTTTAATGTATATATCACCATAATTTGTACATTGGCTTTTTCAGTCCATGTAAGCTTAGGACTTTTAGTTGCATATTGTAAACATGATTATTTACTGCATCAGGCAGCTGTTTTATTACACTTAGGCCTATCACAATGTGTTTAGTACACAACTATAGCCCTTCTCCTATATAACGTATACTCCCTAAGATACAATTTCTCTGCATACCACTAATGTTATACCCCTCATGATTATCTACATGGTGGCCACGAGGGAGTGGCAAGATATGAGTCTCAAATATACCTTGCTCTACCATTTAGTGGGAATAATGTTGGTGGGGGGGGGGGGTGGAATGAAGGTCATGTTCAATGTATTCACTATTCCATGTAGTATGTACTCAGCACACATAATTCCAGACTATGTATGTACTGATCTACACTGACTGTATACGAAATCGACCTGCCTGGGTCGTAAAATGACCTCTTTTTACCAATTAGTCTGTGACGCCTGCCACATATTATTTTCTGTATGAGGGTCTTTGTGTGAACGCTGTATGATTAACTACACTGTAGACTTGAACATATTTCCACACAGTGTTTACACAAAGAGCCTAATGGTGTTAAGAAGCTATGCATGCTAATCTTAGAGACTGAGGTGGATTTACGACTGTGGCAGGGGGATTACGTAATCACAAAACTTTCCTAGCTATAGTGTGCAATAATTGGAGCCAATAAAGCAGATTCTTTAATTTTAACTCCTGCTCCTTGATGAAATGATTCCTTACTTTTCAAAGTCAACCATGAACTGCTGGTCAATTTTAAGCTTCCCTCAAGAAAGAAAATAAATAGGTAATACAACCCTAATTCTGTAAAAAAGAAGAAGTGCTGCTTGCATATCTTTGCAATACACCTTAATGTGACAATAAATGCATGATTTTGTGTACAGTGTACATGAAGTAGCTATTCTTCTATCAGATGTTTTGCAGTCCATTATAATTACTCATTTCTAAAATATTTCACTATATTGCACTGTAATTTTGTAGCCTGGCCAAGAATTTTACAATTTCAACCACTTGCTAAAAGATACCAGTGCTCAAAAATGTACTTGCTCATTTCATATTCCCAATGGCGATTTTCCTTGCATTAACACAAATTCCACATGTAGCTTCTGGAAGAAAAATGCAAGTACCCTTTTACCAAAATCCACTGTACAAGTTTTGCTAGAAAAATAGAAATTTTCAGATCAAAGAAAGACCAGCAGATCTAATAATAATAAAAATAATAATAATAAATAACATTTATAGGGTGCCTAATACAAAAGTTTCTAAGCGCTTAACAAAGGAAAATGGAAACAAAGCAAACAAACACTATTAAGAAGGAAAAAAACAATTTAAGAAGAATTTCAAGTGCTGTTATAACAACGTTGTGCATGATATATTTCTATTCTTTTGCAGGGCTTGATAAGAACAGCAACACTTATTATTGCTAATGGGACGGCTCTCTTTTGTGGTTACTCCCTGTACTCTGGCAATGAGAAGTTCTACAGAGAGATTGCTATGCCCTGCCTACGTCTCTTAGATGCTGAGAGAGCTCACAAGTTTGCTGTCTGGTCAGCATCCAAAGGTTTAGTCCCAGCTATAAATACCTGTGCAGATCCTCCAATTATGGTGAGTACAGTCAACTTTTAACAACAACATTGTCTAAAATTCTTCCATGATTTGTTGAGAATATACTTTAAGGAAGGTTTTGTGGTTTGCCAAGCTAATCTTATGTTAAAGGTTTGTGCACATGATTCTTGTAGATGAGAAGTATGAGACAATTTTGGGTTACAACAGTAAAGCAAAACCAACCGTTCTACTAACATACTGTAAGAATAGTGCTATTTAAGAATAGTTAGGTATGCCATTGCTTCGTTAAGCTTTTTATTGGATGAAATATGTAGGTATGCCATTGTTTCATTAAGCTGTTTGTTGGATGGAATACGTAGGGATGACATTGTTTCATTAAACTGCTTATTGGGTGAAATAAGTGCAGAGAACTCAAATGTTTATAATAGTTCACAGGAAATTATAAATCCATTATCTTTAAAACTGGGAAGAAATACAGAGTCAGAGTAGGTTTCTGTGCTCAAATGCCTTGCTCAGAAATATCTTCAGATAGAGATGTGTTAATGCATACCATGGAACAGTTGCTTCTCTGTCACCCCAAACTACTGCAGTAAACAGCTGTAAGTGTATTACAGATATTACATCTATTCCATGCACTTGACTGTGATCATTCACTTCAAGCACACTTTTCATACAAAAGCAATATTCCTAAATGTATTTTCCCTGTCACCTTTCATGGTTCCAAAAAGAAATACATGCATTTACTTTGTGTCAAGTCTGTTCTAATGTAGAAATGGCTGCAGTGCATTTTGATCAAAACCAACAGATGAAACAAACTACTGTATGCTGTACCTCCTCAATCTGAAGGCCTTTGTAATTCCTAACACTAAATAGCTTAACTATTCTGTGATGTCATATGACATGAATTAAATTTCCAGACCTGAAGTTGGTTTAGAACTCTTGCATCTTGATCACACATTCCTGTCACTTACTGTACAGCAAACAAGTTTATGGGGGCTGAAATTTCAAAACCCTGTGGGCCTGGCAGCTGGGTTTGACAAACATGCAGAAGCAATCAGTGGATTACTTAAAATGGGTTTTGGCTTTGTGGAGGTTGGCAGCATCACCCCTGAACCTCAACCAGGAAATCCTAAACCAAGAGTGTTCAGACTCACCGAGGAAAAGGCTGTCATTAATAGGTAATGTACAAATAACCATCAGTACTTAACAATATTGTGCTGTCCCAAATTGATATCTAACCAACAAATATTGCAAGGCAGTGTCAGTTTCATATTATACTATTTGGTACGTAAATTGTGCTGCACTTTTACATAATTTATGAAATGATATTCTGTTTACCTTCAAAAAGTAAAAACTTGTGAGTACATTAGCCTAATATCTTTACCTTCTATGCAAGCCAAAAATGGGTACTATTGGATGGCAGATGAATTTTTATGGAATGTTATTTATACAGCTCAGTATGAAAGAAATGAGGTGACTAGTGTAACTGTACAATAAAAAAGATATGTCAATATTTGACAAGCAGAGCTTAGCAATCTGCCTATCTTCCATATCCCTTCCCACTTCAGTCACCCTTTTTTTAAAGCTCTTTTTTAGCGCTGCTTGCTGTTTTTGTTGTTTTCAATACATTGTAGACAGTACAAACAGTCTGGAATTACAGTATGTGTGCTGAGTACTGTACATACTACATGGAATAGTGAATACATTGAACATTACCTTCATTCCACCCCCTCACCCTTCCCCCACCCCCCCCCCACCAACATTATTACCAATAAATGTAAGAGCAAGGTATACTTGAGACTCATATCTTGCCATCAGTAATAGATAGTGAGTGTAAAGTTACTGTTGGACTCATAACGCCTCTTCAGCCATCCATAGCACCAAAGACTTAATAATCCCTTTAAAACCCAGCACCAGATGTTTTTCTAATCTGGAGGATTGTATTTGTTATGTTTACTGTTCTGCCATCTGGATAGAGACTTTGCTCATGACTGGATATGTGTTGATGTATGCAGGGTATATATTCTAGTGTTAGGATTTCACCAATTTTGTACATCATCCTTTCTCACCAAGAGGGTCAAGTTAATACTGTACAAATGAGTTGTTTACAAGCCTAGACAGACTTCTATCATTTTACAACAAGTCTAAGCTTGTATTAACGTGGACTTCAGAGTAAAATTGTCAACTGATTTTTAATGAACTTTACTCAATAAGTAATGTAAGCTCAACAAGCTACTTGCAAGTTTTCTAGAAATCATTTTGTTTTTTCCACTTTCTTTTCTTTGGTAGATATGGCTTCAACAGTGAAGGTCATATTGCAGCCCTGAGAAGACTTAAGTCATGGCGATATAAGAAAATGGAAGATGCTACATGTTAGTTACCAGTCATCAATCATAATCGTATGCAAATGGTTTTTCCCATAGAACTACACCACCGGTTCTTCCCACAGTATTTGTTGGTCACTGTGACAAGACAATTGTAACCTTTCCATTCAGGATAACATACATATACAGGGATGTGCCCAGGATTTCCTGAGTGCCGGTTATACTGATTTTTGAAGGTGCTCAGATGCCAAATGCTGGCACTTGTGTAGCTTTTTAAGCACATACACAAGTACTAGTTTTG
>JAAAKB020042543.1:0-14258 GCA_010014835.2 Apostichopus leukothele
TCCATAATACGATCAGCGAATCCGAAACGGAAGTGACGTTAGAGGTCAACTAGCTGTGTTGTCGAAACACCTTGGAATATAACCTCAGCCCTCTCCTGAGTGCTTTAATCTATTGCGCAATCACCAATCAGACACACGCATGCATAAGCGCTCATTTGACGGCATGTGCTGTCACTATACAGAGTCAACGAAAAACTGGTGAATCTATTTCTCTTAGTTAACCGTGATTGCGATGATACTGTCTAGAAATTCTAGAATGTGGTTTTGAATGGACTGAAAGTACCGAATCATTTTAAATTCGGAGTTTAACCTATACTAGTATATGCACCTGTTTCGTGTCTAGATCTTAGAATCGTGGAATCGGTACGTGCGTTAAAAGAATATATCTGACTTACAAAAGGTCGAGATTACTGACAGATACCGACGTTACTGAGTTCACGACTGTTCTGAGATTATTTATGATGCTGATTAAGTTGAATTAAAAACCCTTTTTTTGTGATTTGATAAAATAAATCAAAGTTATTAAACAAAACTCGGCACAAAAGAAAGTCGAATGTAGACCTAGGCTAAGTTTGGTTAGCTAGGCTATAGACTAACTTGGGCCAAAGTCGGATCACAGCGCAAGCATAACCCATTACTCATTATCGCAGAATTTTGTTACTAAGTTAGGATCATGTCACTTTTGTACCTGGCTGGCAATTTCCAATTTTATTACTTATTAGTAAGGGAGGGGTGTCCTTAAAATTTGTGTTGGTTGTATTGTTTGTATGTATAATCTTACACAGCTGTTGTACTGATCATATTACTGAACTGTTGTATTGAATGTGGTTGCACATATTGTATATAGTCTGTGGATGGCAAATAGAACAATTTTAAGGCAAAATTTCTACTTTTTAAGTAATAGTATTTTGTTGTTGGACATTTGGCAAATAAAACCAATTTTATACAATTTTGGAGTAATAGTATGTACTTTCGTTTCTGGTATCAGACATGTGGCTAAGATACCCCCCCCCTCTAAAAAAACAAAAAAACAAATGTCATATTAAACTATGATTTAAATGCAACATACAAACAGGGATAATGAAATGATTTATTTTAATTTTTCATATCATTTACACTTTCCCTGTATATAGGCTATAACCATGATTTGAACACAACAACTGAATCTCTGGCCTATACTAACCTTTTATCCAATGTTTAACTTACCGCCAACCTATCATCAAATGGTGTAGTCCAAATTATAACATTCCAGGTACGATAGATACTTGCTCATAATTCTGATATTTTGATATGCTCCTCAATCCATTTAAATTGTTAGAAAGTGAGATTTGAAATTTGATAGGAGAAAGAGAACTATGTTGCACGGCTCTAATTGTCTAGTTTTGTAAGGTAGTCAACTGCATATCACTATTATAGCGTTATCGTTTGGATGTTATACTGAGTGTGTAACATTTAGCTCGGACTAAGCCCAGGCACCTCCAGTGGAATGGCAGAAAGAATCAATAAAGGCCTATTTTAGAATAGCAGATATTAGGCCAAATCTGGAACTTTATGCTACAACAGAATTTAATTGAAGTTTCGTACTTTCATATTCGTTTTCTTTCTAGATTGCCTTACAGGTCGTTGAGGACCCCATCCTTACGAAGGAAAGAAACCGTTATCAATCTTTTGCATCGGAGTAAAAACAATGGCGTCCATAGAGGAGGAAGAAAAGATGGGCAGTGATGTCGAGTTTGTTGATGTTGAAAGCGATGAAGCTAATGCAGATGATGATGATGAAGATGAAGAGGAAGTTGTTCCTTTTGTTCCAGGCAAAAGTAATGTAGATGAAGACACTGAGATGGTACAGGATGACACTGCCTATGTGATGTATCATCAAGCCCAGACGGGTAGGGGTGTAATTTATCATTTGATGGCAAAAAGAGTCGTCATTTAATGGTGGTGTTTGAGTGTCTGGTAACATTGCGCACTACATTATACTTATGTGTGCTGGGCTGATAGACACTGTAGTTGCCGTGCTTGGGAAGTCAAATTTGTAACCACTCTATCAATGGCAATTTGAATCTTCTAAGCCTTGTAACAAAAATGGCCAAACTTGCCAGAGTGAAACAAGTTCGCACTGTCCAATGGATGGCCTGTGTTAAATTAGACTTGGTTATTGGTAGTCATGAAAGGGAGGTGTGAAAAGTATGGATTTCTGCTAAACGCTATAGATATTATTATTTATTTTATGATTTTATTTTTAGTACATATATTACCATCCATTTATCATGATCTAAACTAGATATAGTGAATTATCCAGTTCAAACAAACTGTTATATGACAAAAGATGCATACCGCAAACCAGACCATGCATACGTCATTTTTGATAAGTAGCTAGCCCTGTGTATGCTCTGTCGGGTTTATACCTACAAAAGTATGACAGCTCATACTTTATGGCATACTGTCAATGTAACGTTAGTCATATCACCAGCAAAGTCGTAGTAGTACGAGACAGTTAAAATATATGAACACAACTAAACACGAAACTGAGACGGAATGGAACTCTTTCTAATATGTATTAACTATATACAACAATGTGCATCGGCTGAGACCCAATCCAGACTACTCGAGCCTCAGCTCCTTACAATATATATGTAAGACACTTAACAAAGAACACACAATTACACTAACATAATTACCAACATAACTGAGATGCATACAACTACAACAACACGTGCAAATTAACATATAAAAAAAGTAACAATACGATGGTATGCCAACATCGCGTGGCTATAACATTAACATTAAAACCCAAAAGAATGGTGTGCAATCTTACTCTTACATTAACTAATAATAAACAGTACCAGGTCTGACCCAATTATTACTTTATTCAAAGAAGACTAGTTGTCATTACATTTTCCTTCCGTGGTTGAAGTTCATAGCTGCTAATAAATACTGACTGTTGATCTTTGGTTTAAAAAGTAGTTACTATTTCTCTCGAGATTTAAAATAAAGTCTTACGTGACATATACACAAGATTCAATACTTACATGTTAGAACGTATTTTATACTCGAGAAGTGTATTCTTTTATTGCAAGCCTCAGTAAACGACTGCTGTAAGTACATGAACGAGGAAGACGAGGTTCGCAGACTTGAAATATATATACTTGAATTTTTTTTTGCCCCATCTACTCACAGGTTCTCCATGTCTCAGCTTTGATATAATCAAAGATCAACTTGGTGACAATAGGTCTAGATTTCCACTTACAACTTACATTGTTGCAGGTCAGTATTCATTATCAACCTTATACTTTACTTCAATCACTTTTATAGTTTTTACTAGTTTGTACCAGTGGTTTTGATTTTTCACCTGATGCCTGATCGCTGTCTTGGTAATAAAGCCCCATTTTGTTATGTTTCCTGCTAGCATGTGTTTTGTTTGGAAAAGAATTTTATGTCAGAAATATCCAGTCAGCAAAATGATCTCATATTTCTTGACAAAACTAGAGCAGGAAAAACCTTGTAAACCCCTTACATATATATATATAGCTCTACAAGGTACCCACCCCAATGTTCTGTACTGGATGTAGTGTACCGGACCAGAAATTAAGAGAACACAAATAAGATACAAACAAACTCTTATTAACCTCAGAATTCCAACCCAGTTAGTTAATTAAGCTTTATATATTGGATGTGGTAACACTGTGGTGGTGGGGGAGTATTAGGGGGGTCTCTAAAGGACCCCCTATTTAACCTAACTGCACTGGGGTGGGGAGCATTACGACATTTTTTTGCCAAGGATTTAGAACCGATTGAGATATGAACTAGATACTTTCATGACTTTTTTCCCACGTCTTGCGCACATTATGACACCACTTTTGTTCATATATGACCCCTGTAGGGTGAGTTATGTACCAATTTGTAATGACGTCACAGAAATGTTTCGAATTTTTACATTGACTTGTGTACAAAAACGTTAGTTTAAATAGGATACAAATACTCTAACTTGGGACAAATTTAAAAGTCTGTTTGCTTTGAAGTACATAACAATTATGCTTACTTAATCTTCTGAATCGCTATCATCACTGTCGCCTAGAAAGTCTTCACAATCATTATCTAGAAACAGTTCTTGCACATCGTCAGGCATAACCTTCTCGGGCCATCTCAGCTCTAGTGATTCTGTCCTCTGTTTTACCTCCATGGTCCAACCATTGTCAACAATGTTTACAGCTTCATAACTACTTACGATCGCTGAGCTCCATTCTCTAGCAATGAAGTTTGATCTAAGAATGTTACATAACCTAATGATGGCAATGGTCATGGTCAAACTGTTATCATATTCCACCTTGAAAATATGAAATGAAATACAAAGTTAAAGGTTCCAGATCCTAGTGGCACTATGACATCACAGATAATTTGCAAGTGATAAGGACTTCTAAACTATAGGATACCTCCGAAACCCAGCCCAAAAAATTTCACAAAAATATCAGTCACATAAGCTTGCTATTTTACATAGCAAGTGTACGATGCATTGCAACGAAACTCTTCTAAAACACTTCATGCCACAAGTATGATAACATATCCTTGGAGAGTGTAGCCTACGTAATGATCAATCCGGTGGATGGCACAGGACTTCAAATCTAAGAGTCGTGATTGTTTGTCCCATTGCTCTTGTACAACAAGTTGGAATTTCGTTTCGTTCCTATGGTAAAATTATGAAGTTTGCAAAAGTGCGTAATCTGTACCCTGTAATAACGTTCTAACGTCCAAGATACGGCAGACCAGGTACAGTACAATCTAGGCCTAGACCTAATTTCGTGGAACCGTTACCAATGGATTGACAGTTAGATGGCCCTGGTTCCAGCTTGACTGAGATTCTATATACATTATTTTCCAAGACAGTGCTTACATTCCAAGTTCAGCTAGGCCTATAGTTGAATCCTTGTGACTGTGAAATCTTCTCATGTGCTCTTGTTTTCAAAACTGATAAGACTATGCAAGAAAATGTGCGTGTGCTTACTAAGCATCGTAAAATTTGTTCGTACCATTACCTCAATGTTTATTAGCCTATCCAATGATCAAATACTGTAGCCTATATCAACCAGTCAATATCAACCAGGCCTCCGCCCATGAATTAGGCCTAGACCTAACTTCAAAGAACTTCGTACAATTTATCAGTGATATGCAAAGGCTGGTTGAATTTATCGTGGTTGAACTGTGGTTAAAGAGACATGAAAAATGATGAAGTAGGTCTAGGCTTAGGCGAAAGTTTATTAGGCCTTAACCTGAAAATTTCTTTAGTGAACATGAAGTAATTTACTGCAGCCTGTAACGTAGCAATGAATGTTAGGCCTAGTATTTAATGCTTGAAAGTACTAACTTGTAACATTGTTGTCAAATAAGAACCAAACATACATGACTTAGGCCCTATGAAAGGCCTTAACCTACATAGGCCTATAGGCTACATTAGTTAGGGTGCGCAGTGAGCTTGTGCTTCGGGCTATAAGTACGACAGATCCAGATTTTGCCAATTTTTATGTTGCGTAGGTTGCATTAGAGGAAACTCAGCCAGGTTTCCTGCTTGACAGATGGCTGTGTGTGGCATATCACAACTAAGCTTGCCTAGTTTGAAACATACAACCAATATCACATGGAAATAAATTGTGTGTACCTGGACCAAAAACAATACCCTTATACCTTATCAAACAGTAGTCTGAGCTATGCTATGTAAGCATAAGCCTGTAACTTTAATTCCTACTTAATTAGGGGAGAAATAAACTAAACCTTTTTGGAGCTACAGTACAAGCTTATGCATAGATCATATCTGATGGTAAAGTACTTCAGTAAAGCTCAGCTCAATATTTTGGAGCATATTATGCCTTCCACCGTAAAGCAACCATTATTGACCACTTCAGCTTCTGCTAACACTGCCCTATTTTCTACAGTACAGTAACTGCTTGCTAGTACTGCTAAGCACCTTAAATCAATTATCCATTGTGCTATGTTCTCCATTTTCAGAACTCGCATCAGTATGAGGAATATACATGAGAGCACGGAAGCAATCCAGTGAATGTGGTACCGCCAGTCACTACTCTCCTTGTCCAAGCATTAGTAAGCAAGGATTTTTAAAGCTTCCTTAATTTGCGATACTGTGGAGGAAGAGAGACTGTAGACACAACTTAAATTATTGCCTTTCTGTGCATAAAATTCTCTTTGGCAGTGTGAAATTTTCCATTTTTTAATGCCATATATAAATGTCCAATCCAGTACCTCCAATCATCTTTTAGATTTCATGTTTGAAATCCATTGCTATAACAAGCCCTAGACAGCCATTTTCATGACTGAGAGCCTACACAATATAAATATGTAAAGCATGGATTTATTTTATGCTACCTTTTGATAGGGTTAGGGTTAGGAATATATTACATGGATCAACTTTGCTTCATTGTTGTCAATTTGTCAACAGAGGTCAAGTAGAAAAATGTGGCAATTAATACACTAAAACACTTTTGGCGTGCTTTGTGATTTTCTCATAGATCCACTCTGCCAGACTACATCCAAACTCCAAGTTAAGATAGGGTCGACTCCATCCCTGCCACTATGATCTGGGGTAAGTGTTTAGACTTACAGTAACTTGACTTACCAGTTTTTAATTCATCAACGAAGTCCATCCCAATGTTCATTCTGAGGTTTGGAATAAAACATTTAAAAGAGCCTGATTTTTGTGTAATTGTTCTGATTATCACGAAACCTCTAGATAGTCTGCCTCCTTTTCATGCATGTTGCTCTAGGGTTGACAGTAAATCTTGTTCTTTTTTCTTTCTCTGTAAATCTAAAAAATAAAGTCTATAGCCAAATGTGACTTTGTCTTGTCAACATGAATAAATTATTCCATTTTTTAATTGGGCAATTAGTGCAAAAGAAGTTGAAACCTTCGGCTAATCGCAACAGCTGGAAGGTGTTTTTTTTTCTTGCTGGATATGGAGCTAGTTTGGTCCATAAAATGTTTGGAATAATTTGTTTACTAAAATAAGAAATGAGGCAAGAGTCATTTTATTGCAAAGACGAGCCAAACTTGATGGAAGTTGCTGACTAGATTTGATACTTTGCAAGTGGATATTGTTTTGGACAAGAACACTTACAGCTCATGATGGAATTTCTGTGTAATACTGATATATTGATATGCCCTTGAGGGCTTCTCCCACTTTCGTGGTCACTTTAAAAGCATCGTAAAATAATAGCCTGATTATTATGATTATTATGTTAAACACACAGACTGTACACACACAGACAACATGGAATTCTTTTCATTCTTGGGCGGTACTAGTATGTAGTTTGTCTGTAACAATTTGATTGCTCAGCTATTAATAACCTCACTGAAGATGTTCCGGTTTTGTTGTTTCCTCATCTCACTTTTACAACAGGGATGACGTTGCACCCAGGAGAGGAGTGGACCAGGGAGATCCGCATCAAAGAACACCTTACCCTAGCAGCGCTAGAATGCAGACCGTGGAAATATAACGGTGAGCTTCCTCAGGATTCACACGTGCAAAAGAAACCATCAGTTTTATATGTCTGTCCCTGCCAGGAATCTAATAGCTTTCAAAAATGTACAAACTTGGCGGTCAATTATTTGGACAGTTGGCATGCAGACACTTATGCAAATTATATGAACAATGTTCATGTGTGCTCGCTGAACGCATCTAGCGTTGGGTTGTTGGTCTGAGTTGTTGGTCACGACCAATTGGCTCTGCTTAATTATCAAGTTATTATGAATTACTTATGTCAGACCACAAATTTAGTATATAATATTCTAACTATGAGCTTTTTATCAGTCTCTGATCAGTCTCTAAGGTGATACAAGTACTGACAGTGTTCTCTTGTATCATTAAAATATGTAGCTATATAGATGTCTTCATTCTTGACATGGGGTGCAAACACAATGTTCAGTTTAGAAGATGAAAGTTGGCAAATCTACACATTGATGATTTGGATCTGTATTTTTGAAAGATCACATCAGCTTTAGATTTCACTTTTGTGAAAAGCATAGCAGCAGATTTGGTAGCAACTTTACTTCAAGTAGGACTGTCATACTTTTGTGTCAGATGCATAGTTGTAATGTCATGAAATAACCCATTATAGAATGCACAGTGATATGTATGTCCAATGCTATACTAGGTTGTCAAAACTATATTTACTAGATCTATTGAAATAAATAAATTCAAAAAGAGAATGCAATTTTTTGATCCTTTGAAGGTAAACATTCTTCAAACATGGTGAAATATGTATCTTTCCATCATTTAAGATGAGCAATAACATCTTGTGATGATATTATGAATTATGAAGTCATTTAGATAATTTAGTTTAAAGGCAAAAAAAAAAACCCTTATCAGTGAATAATAGTACTAGTAATCAGTATGATAGTAATTATTTCAGTGTCTGTTTTCATTGTTATTTTTTATTTTGGTCTTTTCTTTTTATATGAAGGTGAACCAAATCCAGCTGCGTGTTTATTGCTTAAGATTGACAATAATGATCATGTTATCTGTACATTAGAGAAAGGCTCAACACCCCAACAGAACTTAGACCTTGTCCTTCAACAGAGGGAGACTGTTACATTCACAGTGGAAGGAACAGGTCTGTCAAACCCATAATTGATCATTGCCTAAATGTTAGTACTGCAAAACTGGTGCAAAACTGTTGTACCTGGCCATCTTTAAATATCGACGATGTATTTTCTTTAAATATCGACGATGTATTTTCTCTTTTTCTAAAGAGTGCTCCTGCTTTTAAGTGACTTTGCAAAGATATTGTGGCTCAGCCTGTTTTTGTTTGTTTACATATGACATGTTAGTGAAAGTTGTGGGCCGTGGGAGGCATATTCGTCCTGGAGACAAATTTTATCTGGTTAGCATGGCTCTCAAAGCCCCCTTAGTGAATGCCCACAAAATCTCACAATATCAGAGCAATGAGCATATTATGTAAATAAACATAGACTGCACCATTGAATTTCAATGAATGGTCAACCCAAATGGAAATACAAAAACGAAATATTTATACTTTTTGGAGTTTAATTGTAGACAGGGCTATAAAGATACTTTAATATAAAAGTGGACATTACTGATGATAGAGTACTTTCTCATCTCTCATTTCAAATAAAAATTAATATTTCTATTTTTGTCATGTAAGAAGGTATTTCCTTAGGAACTATGACTCAATGGATCGGGTAGCCCTGTACAATACAAGTTCAATAATTTCAATTCTCCATCTCGTGCTACATTAAACACAACAAGACGCAGCTGCATCTGACAAGCCACTTTGAAATTGCTGTTCAAGACGAAAGTGAAAAATGAGAATCTGTTAAACTGTTGTTACTACTGAAAGTATGAGGGTTAAGGTAAGCCAAAGAAATGACCATCTCCTGTTTCCTCTTGTTTGATTTCTTTAGGGATTGTGTACATCACTGGCTACAGTTCGGGTGACAATGTTAACCTATGTGAAGAAACGTCAATGCTCGGTAAGTATTACGGATTTGATTTCAAGGAAGAAATCTGACATGGTGTCATCTTACTTTACTTTCTTCAAAGCAGCTGGTTGGGTTCGCTGAGTAACATCTTCTGCTATCAAATATGCTTGAACAGAAACTGCTCGGTATGTTTGTTTGTTGTAAATAATGATACAAGTTGTACAATAGATATAAACATCTAAAAAAAAACTCCTGTAACTTTCCCAAAGAATTATCAATGTTGAGCCAAGACCTTGTATATCATGTTGTGAATTCAAAGATAGAATCTAGCTTTCATACAGGATAATTGAAGAACACAGCTCCCATTTTCCTGTGACAATCAACCTTTTACTTGGTATAAATTATTGCCAGTGTTAACTGGTGACTCAATTGTAAAAAGGCAGTCACTCTCCACTTTTTTCAACAGTTCAAACGAACCCTCTGGTGCAGCAAGAAGTTGCGGGCAATTCTTTATCAGGATATGACGATGAACAGGAAGGTGCGTTAGGTTTGATAACTCTGCCCCTTTAAAGGTCATCAGTGGTGCTGACAAATTTGCTAAAAACAAACTTTTAAAACTTTCCAAATGATTTCCCTTGAGCTCTTGACCCTCCGGCTTTGAGTTGGTGATTGTTTCACAATTTTTCTAGCATATTTGAATGTTATTCTTGGTGACCATTTCTAGTACTTAAATAGAACTTTCTGTTGCTAAACCCTCAATACTGCTCAAACTTTGTCCAACTCTCCCATCCTGATAGTTTGTTCCATTGCTAAGATATAAATCTCCATTTTTTCCCCTTCATTTTATTTGGATAAGAACATTACTTGTTCAATAATTTGTGATGACATACATGGACAATGCCGGTATTACTTTCCTTGTGTTTTTCTTTACTGGTGCAATTGGAACCCTTCTAGAATTGAAACGATCTCTATTTAAAGCAGCTTTTGCGTTTTGTCGCCGGTTGCCCACCCTTTTGACATGTTCATCTTATTTTTTACATGTATTCATCACAAAACAGTAAACTACTGTAAGATATTAGCCAAGTTTTTTTCCTGCCAAGTGCATGAATTGGCAAGTAATTGAAGACTTCTTCAGATAACGAGTAGAGTGTCTTCCGACAAATTCCTCATTAAAATTAATGGCATGTAGTTCCCCAAATCTACTAGTTTGAATTCAACCAATCAGTGAATAGCTAACATGTTTAAATTGGAGCCATTGCTTAAACTAGATTCGTTCACGCCAATCCCAAAAAGTTGCGCCGGTATCACAGCCATACACAATGTACACAAATAAAGCATGGTGTTGTAGTACATATAGGTGTACTGGGTTGCTTACGACGCCGGCAAAGTGAAATTATTTACCTCATTATTCAACAACGTTCATAAAATTTTAATATTCATATAATGGATGGGGTTTTTTGCGATCCTAATGGAAAATATCTTCGAGCCAAATACATCCAAAGTTGTAAATATTCCACTTTTATTCCACCATTTGAAGTTGGATTTGAAGAGATAAGCTAGTTATGTATGTCGTTATGGTATCGTGGGGTCAATGAGGTTGAGAAAATCATAGAAAAGGACTCAACATGCTGCTTTAAGTTTATTGAAGTCACTCGATAATACTTCCCCACACCCCCTGTCACACAATTGACCCAAAATTATATAATCATTTTGATTTTAATATAAAATAAATAGCAGTTCCTTGTTTAGTCCAAGTGTGATGACATCATAGATAATGCCCAATACTTTCATTGAAATAAAGGGAACATCACTGAAGTATTAACAACTGAACAAGTTGCTATGAAGCTCAGAGTTAGATCAATGTGAAGTGTTTAACATGCTCTGCATTATACATTTATTTTATAGATCTCAGATTTGGTTATCTCTTTAAATGTCTGTTCTTTGTTAAGAAAGTTTGTACAGAAGCCTGAATATTATTAAAGTCTATCAAACTGCATGAAATGAAGTATGAATAGGTGACATTTCATTGCTGATGAATAATGGGACCATGGTATGTAATCATAGTTTAGCTCTCCTTGTAAATATCTTTCTTCAGTTGGTCCATGTTCTTCTCAGACTTGGCGATAATGAATAATTATTTCTTGTCGTGTTGTTGAATGCCACCTTCACAGAGCTTAATTATTTAAAATATATACAGTTTTGATTCATTTTTACTTCAAACTAAATTTTCCAGTATAGTTGAGTTTGGCTTGTCAAGATATCGGAAGCAATTAAGAGCTGGCTCAGATATATTCTATATGGCTTTATCAAAGTTTTGCAACAATATTCATATTTTCTGTTTTTGGTCGATTGATCAATTATCATTTTTATTTTCCCCTTCAACAGTGTCATCTGATACGGAGTATTATAGCAAAGAGGGAAATTCAAACAAGATTCAAGAGATTAAAAATGAGGTTGTTATTTCAAGTGACTTTCATGAAGAGGATGAGGAGAGGTGGGAGGAGGAGGAGGAGGAAGACCATCAGCCTGGCCATGTGTATGATATAGACAATCTGTCTCCATCCCTAAAAACTCTGAACAGTCCCCCCCCTAAAGGAACAGATATTGAGAATGAGACAGAAATAACACCCAGAGAGGATATCTCATCTCGTGAGAGACAAGTTTCTACTGCTTATGAAAGCGCTTCCTTGAGACTAGCTGAACACTGCCCAACTGCTGGTAATATTTCTTCAAACAGCTCTGTCAAGAGAATTCCAGAAAGTTCTGTAAGGCGTCTTGTGTACGGTATAAATGATCGTACCTCGATGGGCGTTGCCACGGAGACATCCTCTCTGCAAACTTTACACAAGGATGAGGATTATGAAGCATTGATAGAAGATACATTGGAAGTAAATGTTCTTCCAAGACCTGACCAAAATCATCATAAGAAGAAAAAGATCTCCTGCCGTAAGTTTTTTTTTTTTTCCACTCACATCTGTTTACTTCTTGTTTATTGTGCCAATATTGACAGAGCTATAAAGCTCTGAATAAAGCTGCATATTTGAACTTGCTTAATTAGTAAAGTTCTCTTTTAAGGCAAATATAGATGTTACTGTGGCTGGTTGGGCTAAACACATGTCATCTTCCATCATGCAAAAAACATGTTAGCAAAGTTATTATATATTAAACTCACATATATGTCTTTTCATTTTTCGTAACAAGCATCAGTTGTTTATATGTTTTTGAAGTGCTATTACAAAGCCACGTTCCCACTACTACAGCCTACTTTTGATAAATTAATCATTGCTGATTGTTTCATTATATATTTCACAATATATATAAAAACTGTTGAAGCTAATTGTCAGCTTTCTGCTGCTGTAGGTTGGTAAACAAACTTTTTTTTCTTTCATTTTTCTTTTCAACAGTAGGTGAGCAAATTATAAAGTCATCTCCAGCCAGCATATCTTACCCCGTCTTTGCAAAGTCATTCCAAAACAGGAGAACTTTAAAGAAAAAGGAGAAAGAACATAGTCAACATTTAAAAGATGGCAAATACAAAAGACTAATTTCCTACTGTCAAAGTTTACCACATCACCAAGGAATGCTTGAGAATTACCAGACAGATTTTAGACCCTTCAAATGTCAGTATTGTGGTAAATCTTTCCTGAGGAAAGCCTGCGTCAGGGTCCACGAGCGGATACACACCGGAGAGAAACCGTTCAAGTGCAAATACTGTAGTAAGACTTTCAACCAGAAGGCGCACGTTCAATCACATGAGATTGTTCACACGGGAGATAAAAATTTCAAGTGTCAATTCTGCGACAAAGCGTTTGCACATTTATCGACTGCTAAAAGGCATGAACGAATACACACAAGGACATAGTGTATTTTCCTGCCCTACCCTAATGGGGCACATGTCCACCGGAACATATATGCCTAAGCAGTCGGGTCCAATCATATTAGATACACTGTCCGAAGAATTTTCCGTCCCGCCTGGTCTAATTAAGTTGATCTGCCCTTTATCTTCAGGATTTCAAATTTGGTTTGGCCTGTGTGTACATTCCACTTCAAAGCATCAAGATCCTTAAAGGCCAGCCAATTTAAGCTTCAACAATATTTATACTTCATTGATTCCTCACAATAGATCCTATCATATCTATCTGGATATTTGATCTTGTGGTCAGCAGGGACACAAATCATGTAATGAACTGTGACAGTCAGCTGCCAGAGTGGGAGATAAGAGGGGTATTGATGTCACCTACCTTGGTTAATGTTTGCCCCAGATTTCGTAGGGGCCAAACTTCGCTATGGGATCATCAATTGTGACAGTTATTATGGACTTTGCTCTAAACAATATTACAAGATTAAGAATCAAATTTCATTGTGCACATGTGACTTTGGTTGCTATGTACTGTAGCATTGAAATGTGGTTTTGTAATCAGAATTTATAGCAAAGCATAGCCTAATTTGAAGTAATTTGTCACTACTTACTATGTGAAACCTTACTTGGTCACACATTTTCACTCCCTTGATTGATTGCCACATGTTGACACAGATATCTGAGTTGACCTGTATTCTTTGTTTCCAGACTTTTTCACAGTACAAACCTGTGGTAATGTATGAGATGAGTTCAATGGCGGAGCTAGGGGTATTGGTCAGTGGGGGGGCGAGAATGGTCTGTAGGGGCGCTTTCGACACTATCTGAGCGGAGCGCCACTACAGGTTGGCGCGGAGCGTACAGAAAATTTTTTGATTGAAGATACTCCCTAGATCGCCGGAAATGACCCTTTCCGGGCCTTGCTAATTTGCAGATAATGTGACAAATGTCAAT
>JAAAKB020042654.1:0-14254 GCA_010014835.2 Apostichopus leukothele
CACAAAGTGACCCACATGTTAAGAAAGACGATGGGTTTACTTCTCCCATAATTCGCTCTGCTGTCGCAGCGTCCTGAATGGTTAGGGTTGTAAGACAGAGTAAGGAAGACCGAAGTACCTGCTTTTCGATATTTCCAACGATGATCAGTATCATGGTGCCGCACCACAGTCTAGGAATGAAAAAAAGGAGACCTTTGACATATGAAACCATGGCATTCTTCGTAAGAATTGCATCATTATGATATAAGGGGCATTGCACACCACTGCATCTCCAGTAAAACCAGGCGCATACTGTACGACTGATTCTGACTCGACCCAACTCGACCGTCCTTACTCGGAAATTCTTTAAGCGTGGAGACTAATACGGTCCTACGATTGACCCCGAACACTGACCGACTGATCAGCGCACACAGCAACTATTCGCTTTTAACGAACGGCGCTCGTGTAGGTCACAAGTTATGAACATTTGTTGGTTATATTTGTACTATATAGTTTTATTCGTGAAACCCCAGAGTGGTACGACTGACAGTGTGAAACCTACATGTTCAGTTTTCCCGACTGAGGACGACACGAATTAAAACTGGCAAAATCATGATCAGTCGCAGTCTTAAACCTGCGTACACTGCCCGACTATCTATAATTTTCCACTTAACGACGGTCGAGTTGCGTCGGCTCGTGATCAGTCGTGTAGTAATCGAGTTGCTTTTCTTGAAGCTATGGGCTATACGAACCTAGTGAATTTCGTCACTTTCCCAAGGTCTTGTTCTACATTAGATGCGGTATACGATTACTACAAAGTCAGGAAACTCCATCCTATTGCTACATCTGATCATTTCAGCATTTGTGTCATGCTAAAGTATACGGAAACGCACAGACAACCTCAAAAGAAATCAAGACGAATGTATAGAGATCTCAGTAAAGATAACATACAGAATTTACGTGATATGATTGCATCAACGGATTGGAGTGTATTTACAGAGTCATTTAACACATTGAATGACTTGACAGAAGTCTTTTCATATTATATTGATATTACAACTAGCGTTTGATTCCTCCGAAGTCGATACCCATTTCGGAGATGATGCCCAGAGTACCTGCAGACGACAATATTAGACAACTTGAGAAAGAGAAAAGAGAAGCCATTGAGGCTGGTAACACAACCCAAAGAAACAAGCTACAAAGGGACATCAATAAATATGTTTACAAGAATAGAAGTGAGTATTTCAAGAAAATTACCTCCGACTCAGGGCCTCTGTAGAAGTTTCTAAAATCAGTAAGGAAACCTGAAAACTGTACAAACAACAGTAACATCAGGTTGCGAATTAAGCATAAGGATATAAGTCTATATTTACCATGTCGAAATGCTGATACTGTTCGCAAAATAGACCAAAAAGAAGTCAGAAAACAGTTTGGACTTGCTAAACATGAAAATGCTTCAGGGTTTGATAATATCCCATGGTGGGTATACAAGTACTGTTGTGATGAGATAGCTGGTATTTTTACTGTAATATTTAATGAAACTATTGATCAAAACCACATCCCATCTGTCTGGACACATGCCAAAAACTTCACCTGTGCCGAAAACGAGATATTACTTGGTAATGCCCATTTCTTGTTCTTAGATCTGTAGGTTACTAGCCTTAATGGCCAACTATTTGTTGGTAATTATATAGTCAAGTACTTGCTGTTTGCCAGTCGTTTCTAGTTACTTCTAGTAACTAGTTCTAGTAACAGTGTTACTGTTAATAGTACGGAGGTCATGTTTGTCAATACTATCAAGAAGCTGTTTACCATACAAAGTAGTTTTAGTGCACCCAAAGTGTATGCGGTGAATTGGTCACCTATTATAATGGTATTTTTTAATTTTCACTTAAGAATAATAGATTCATGTATGTAGGTTATAGTAGGATATTATAGTGATATTATGGGGCTTACACAGAATAATAATTTCAAGAGCTTGTGGTTTTGAAGCTCAGGGCCAGGGTCATATATAGCATTTATGTGATATTTGATGGCAATTAAATACCACCTTTGTGACATTTATGTCTTTCCTGAAGATCATGTAACCAGGGGTATCTAGGTGACAAGTATAATTATGTTCGGTTTCTTGGATGGATAATAAATAAGGCTGATGTATATATAATGCCGGTATTAATTATATTTATTACTGGCAAATGAAGCTGCATGGTGATTGGATGAGAATTGATGCCGGTATTAAATATCATTAATACCAGTAATAATTTACTTCGTACGGACAATAAATCAGCAATTACTTCCCGTATGGTGAGCATAGTCGTGCAGTTCTTGCTTCGGGCGATCGGCTAAAAGTTCCAGCCTTCGTGATTTTCCTCACACCACAAGCTTGGAGCTTTGAAAACCTCGCGGGACGTAGAAAATTCGTGAGGGGCGAATATAGGGCGCCGGTCGCACTTTGCCCACCTGTAACTTTACGGCGTATGAAGGGGTGGACATCAAGAGCAAGTTAGTATAAGTAAGTCTTCATTCTCTAAAATGAATCCAATGCTTAAATGTCAATATTCCGTTTATCTGGAATATTTAGCACTCAATTGTCATTTACACATTAGCAAGTTGCTATTGATGAAAGAGAGATTACTGTGATAGAAGTTTTCTTCGGCGAACCCCAGTTAACGAGTAATTAGACTTTTCGTAAAAATTGACAATGTTGTTATCCCAAACAATTATGTATGCATGCAAGCCATACCTTTTTCATTCAAGTTTTAAACTCGTGTAAAAGTAAGTGGGCCTGATGTTTCGATCCTAGCAGAATCTTCGTCAGAGGCTGAATGACAAGTTTTAAACTCAAATCATCTCTATCACGTGATGTCAGACACTAACAAATGCTCCTGTTTCGTTCGTATTATACGCACATTGACGTACTATCTACTGCTATAGTTGCAGCTAAACCGGGTATACAGCCTATGCAATATTTTGTGCTATATATACTGTCTGCGGTTGATATTATAAACTGTAAGTTGAAGAGACTACGTGTATACTAGTAGCCTACTCGCAATGCATGACAAAATGACGAAGCTCACAGGATAACTCACCGCAGCTAGAGGTAATCTATTCGCATCTAGCCTATTGTTTTCATCCATCAAGGTTTGTACTGGATTTGCATGAAAAATACTTTTGTTCAATGTTAGCTGGCTCCGCTGTCTACGTTAGCAGATTTAGCAGTTTGCGCTTCCTCAATCTGACGTTGACATAGCCGGCTAACGTGGATAAGTTTTCTAGTTGCATTGTATTCTGCAAATTGCGCCTTCGTTCTTTTCTGTAAGCACTTGAATCGTGCATTAACCCTACAGTCTTGCAGTATTAACTAGTTTAGTTTCAGCAGAAAGTGATTTATTTTGGACTCAATTTATATCAATTCAGAGGAATATGTTTACAAGAACCTTGAAATTAATGGAAAGGTAACAATAATAGTTGAATTCATATCTGATACGTTTCACTAATTTTGAGCTAACTATGTATGCAAATATGCAACCAATAGTAATTCCACCCTGCATATTTTTGGTTTATTTTCTAAAATAGTTGCTAACATTTGAAGCTAAAATTGTGGAATTGGTTGAAAAATGACCGAGATATAAGGATTGGCATAAGAACTGCAGCACGCGCCTTCCTCAAGGCTATACAATACATAAACAATACACGTAGTATATACACGCACACAGTACCCACTTTGCAAATACTTCTGACAACAAATTGGTAGCGCTATGCCGATATCATTCCTATAAATTTGTAAAGAAGACTTGTAAAGAACATTTTTATGAAGGTGCTGGCCTGTCTCTTAGTGGAGCGTAGATTTGTTTTGAAAAAAAGTCAATAGTAGATTTTTTTCACTTTTTGAATCAAAACAAAGTTTCAACCAAAAATTTGAAAATAAAAATCAATAGCACACCCTAAAAATATCATTTTGAATAGATCTGTATTTCAGCTTTATTCTAACTTAGTCTATAGCTAGAAGGGTTGGGAAGATACACACTTTCAAAGCGTTAGGTTAATTGGGGGGGGGGGCACAATCCGCCCAGTAAACTGTTAAGGGTTTTCGCGGTACATTCCTCCGTTATGTGCCGAAAATCTCCAATTGGGCGACGCTACAATAACGTGTTGTTCAATTTGACCAGTGTCCAGGGTGTATTTCTCTACCTCGTCCGACACAGGCGTGATTCACGATAGGCACCCGTTAATGAGCTTGGGTTTTTCTGTAAACTGGTTTCATTCATGACTTCTTCGTTTTTATTGCAAATTTGGTAAAGTTTAGTTTCATTTTACATTTTAATGGGTTTAATTTCGAACAGGAAGCTGGTATTTGTTGCTAAATAAACAGATATTCAACGCAATATGCTCCTTTTAAGAGTTGAAAAGAAACATGGCTGGATGGAGAAAAACGCTGATCATTCGGTTTCCCAACTATTTGTATTCATGGTCGAACAGATAGGACAAAGGTATCAAACGTGGTTGCCAAGAAAACTGATATAATAGGCATGTCTCGTCTCACTAGATTCTTGATATTATGAAACAGAACAGATTAAATACAAAATCGAACACATGTGAATGCTTTCATTAATACTTTATTTCGTTGAATTTATTTCTCGAATGTATAAATGATGAATGTATCAGCAAGCTTTAAATGAACAAAATATTTGTTCATTCCGTGGTGGCAAATCAAATAACAGCACCATTTTGTAACACCACCGCTTACAGAATGTATATAAACATTGTTCATAGCAAGCAAAGTTAACAACTATTAACGATGCAAATAAATACTGCTATGATGCCATACTTCATCAACAGGAACTTGATATGAAGTCACTAAGTTCTGAAGATTTTTTCGTATTGGACATAAAAATCAGTCCTTCATTCTAATTCTCTGTGACTTTTGAGAAATTTACATTAAAAGAAATAAAATTGATTTGAGCACTTAACTTACGCATGTACATAAAGAATACTAAAATGATAAGGCAAAAGAACATATTCCAGCAGAACTTCAATTAGGGTAAACCTATTTGCTATGGAATGCCATAAAAATGAATTTTTCAAGCAATTTCTAGGATTCTAACTGGAATGAGGACATTTTTTGGGGGTGATAATAAATGAGTAGTTACTAGTTTGTTAATAAAAGTTGACAATTTGTTAATTTTTAACAAAATTCTAGATAGTATGATGAACTCAGTGGCTTAATGATTCCTTGTCATATTTCACATGAGAATATTGACATAACTTTGAATACAAGATTTTCAAATTTTGACCATTGCGAACTCCAAGTGACCAGCAAGGGTTCTGGAAATCACGAAAACTAGTTAACAAGGTTTTTGTACTTTCACGTCTGTTGACCTCAAATGACCTTCAGATAAAGCAATATAGATTCTCATGATTACAAAATCGTCTTACTTTGACCTCTAGCAGTCTCAACTGACCTTTGAACCCTACGCATAATATAAATGACAACATTATTTGAAGTGTATCCACATGCCTGGTTTATGAAAGCCTTACTTTGGAGTTTTCAGTTTCAGTCTTTGACCAATGGTAACCTGTACAAAACCTGATTCTTGCACTAATAAGTAAACAAAGCTACCTACCAAGTATGAAGTTTATGTAAATTTTATTAGTGTTAAATGTTTTTCTAACGAGTTTTGACATCTGATGACCTTTGATGTCTATGGAATACAATATATACAATAAGATGTCTCCACAAGTAAGAATGCATCCATCATACACACATATATACACACATACATACATACACACAGACACAATTATCATCATGTATGTTACTTTTTCCTTCAGCAAGGAATAAGAGCATGAAAAGAGCATTGTTCCTTTCTTTGCACTCCAAATACATCTAACTGCTTCTGATCTTCAAAGGAAGAAAAAACTTAACAAACTGCTTTTCTACTGTAAAAAGCCTGTGTAGGAGGCTAGAGGAGGAGGTTACAGGTCCTGACGTTCTTATTATCGCAGGATCATCTCCAAAGGCAAACTAAAACGAAAGCCTGAAATGTTTTTGTTTTTTTAAGTTTGAATTGTTACTGCGTTAAACTATGTACTTTATGAATCCTGAGCAGTGCTCGGTAGCAATCCCCCCCCCCCCTCCTCCCCTTCCTACCCGTATTTTTTTCTTCTCAAAACTATGCACTCTCATATTATCTTAGTAGTAGTATTGAACAGAAAACAGACAACTGTTTGGTTTGCCACTAAGAATTATTCAGGTAGAACCTTTTCCTGATACATATTGGTATGACTGAGATTATCAAACAGTTTATTAGTTATTCTCATATTTGAGGTGAAGTATCTTTCAAACAACAAAGAGACAGCTCTCTTCAGTTGTCCTAAAAAAATAGTTATACAGCTCTAGGCAAACAGGTTTCCTCTACAATTTAGTATGAATGAGAGTTGAAGTATCTTACAAACAAGAAAGAGACAGCTCTCTTCAGTTGGCTTAACAGAAAGAATTATACAGAGGCACGTCTTTCTTCTACACCTTGGTATATAGAAAATGTTTTCTTGACATCATACAGTTCTCTTTACTATTGTGTATAAACTGACTGTCAAATAAAAAACTGAACAAAAAGTATCAAAACTAGCACTCTTATGGTTAGTAATATGGTCACCTCCAAAATGTTAAATACCACCAAATTTCAGCTCTCTTGGCAAAATGTCTAGGATTACAAAGTAAAAAATTATTCTTTTGTATCACCAATGTCCCAATGCTATCTGCGACTCTTGGTAGGACTCGTACAAACCCAGATCTTAAACTATTTATTTTCCCTCAATTACCATTAAAATGCAAGAGTTCCAAATAAATTGTTTTTAATTAATAAAATATGACAAAACCTTCTACCCAGCAAACACCAAGCCCCTAAATATCAGTAACTAAACAATTGAATATTTTACCGTTGCATAACTTCTTGATAATAATATAAACTGTTTCTTAAACGGCAATCATGAAATGGCTTGAAGATGTGTAACAAATGATTTTATCATCTTTTCTGAAATCTGCCACATGTATGCATTGGGTTGAGACTTGGGGTCCCTTTAACCGTGCAATGCAATGACGGTGGGGATGAAAAGCCCCAACTAATAATGTGATCGGTGAGTTTGAACCAGTCAGTTGTTAGATCAAATTAACGACTGTTTATCCATTCATTACAAGATTTTTATTCACAAAAATTTTAATATGATATGTAAGTGTTTTACTTCAAACTGTAATGTTAACATATTGTGTGGAATTTTGGTTAAGAAAGATTGTGCTTTAAAAACATACTATTATCCTTATTTAGACCAAGACAATAGTAAAGGCCATCCAATATGCAGCTTCAAACTTCACTGGTTGAACTGTTCTTGTAAACCTTCATTCAAACTCCGTTACTCCTTGTAAACTTCAGTATCAAACCACAAGATACAAAGTTACAAAATTATTTAACATTCTTTATTCCTGTATTATGAAAAACAAAAACAAAAAGTTTCTATGTGACCAATTCTCTCTACCAGCAAAACGTAGTTCGGATGAAAGTCCAACCTTGCTTTTAAGAAATAGTATATAATAAAACACCTTGCAAAATTATACATGTCATCTCATTTCTACACTGAATCATTGCACACTCCATACTTTTTCCTAGACCATGATTTTACTCAAAACGCGAAAGTAACAAAGATTTCACTTGAACCAAAATAACGTTACTCGAAACAACTCTAAAATCTGTTTACTGGTAACAACTATAACATCGGTTTCCTCAAAACAACTCTAAAATATGTTTATATGTTACAACTCTAAAATCTGTTTACTCAAAACAACTCAAAAATCTGTTTAATCGAAACAACTCTAAAATCTGTTTACTCGAAACAACTCTAAACTCTGTTTACTCGAAACAACTCTAAAATATGTTAACTTGTAACAAGTCTAAAATATGTTTACATGTAACAACTCTAAATCTGTTCACTTGTAACAGCTCTAAAATCTGTTTACTCAAAACAACTCTAAAATCTGTTTACTCGAAACAACTCTAAAATATGTTAACTTGTAACAACTCTAAAATCTGTTTACTTGTAACAACTCTAAATCTGTTTACTTGTAACAACTCTAAATCTGTTTACCTGTAACAACTCTAAAGTCTGTTTAATTGAAACAACTTGAAAATATGTTTACTCGAAACAACTTGAAAATATGTTTACTCGAAACAACTCTAAAATATGTTAACTTGTAACAACTCTAAATCTGTTTACTTGTAACAGCTCTAAAATATGTTGATCTGTGACTACTCTAAAATCTGTTTAATCGAAACAACTCTAAAATATGTTTACTTGAAACAACTCTAATATATGTTAACTTGTAACAACTCTAAAATATGTTTACATGTAACAACTCTAAATCTGTTTACTTGTAACAGCTCTAAAATAACAACTCTTAAATCTGTTTACAACTCTAAATCTGTTTACTTGTAACAGCTCTAAGATCTGTTTACCTGTAACAACTCTAAAATCTGTTTAATCGATACAACTCTAAAATATATTTACTTGAAACAACTCTAAAATATGTTTACTCGAACAACTCTAAATCTGTTTACTTGTAACAGCTCTAAAATCTGTTTACTCAAAACAACTCTAAAATCTGTTTGATTGAAACAACTCTAAAATATGTTTACTTGTAACAACTCTAAATCTGTTTACTTGTAACAGCTCTAAAATTTGTTTACCTGTAACAACTCTAAAATCTGTTTGATTGAAACAACTCTAAAATATGTTTACTCGAAACAACTCTAAAATCTGTTTACTCGAAACAACTCTAAAATCTGTTTACTCGAAACAACGCTAAAATATGTTAACTTTTAACAACTCTAAAATATGTTTACTTGTAACAACTCTAAATCTGTTTACTTGTAACAACTCTAAAATATGTTTACTTGTAACAACTCTAAATCTGATTACTTGTAACAGCTCTAACATTTGTTTACCTGTAACAACACTTAAATCTGTTTACTCAAAACAACTCTAAAATCTGTTTACTCGTAAAAACTCTAAAATATGTTTGCTCTAAAACTCTAAAATGTATTTACCAAAAGCAACTCTAAAACCTGTTTACCAATGAAAAACGGAGACATGAGAAGAACCAAACATGACACTCACTTGACAGAAAATATGAAACCAATGGTTTGATGAAACCAATGCAGAAGTAAAGCAATATATACAGCAAACGATAGTGTAATATCTACTAATAACATTCACCCTTCAAGGACAATTATGTGGTCTCTATAGATGTCACTCATACAATTAGATCATACTTTTGTGTCAATAAAACAAAACATGCTGCAGCAGCTGCAAAATCCCTTGGAGCAAAGCTGTATCAATATATCAAACAATAGAGGTTATCTCTGCAGACCAGCAAAATGCCTGTTGTGTGAAACTGCAGAACATAAAACATGTCCCCTGCAGCCTGGACTCCGCATGCTGCAGCCCCTCAGCATCCTAATTCTAGTGCCTAAGATGTATTTGCTTTGATTGCAACTTTTCGATTATTTTGACCCGAACCATTTAATATATGCACAAAATAAAACACATACTCCTTGAGTCTAACAAACAGAACTACATGCTTGCAATCCTTTGGGAGTTCCTAACTTGATAGTTATCCCATTAATGGTACAAAACAGAACACTTTATGTCTCAACAATTTAATCCTTTGTTTCCTTTTTTTATTTATAACCCTGCTAAGTTTATGTGTGAAATTGATAATTGGTGCAAGTTTGGTGGACTCTAATTGGAAGTAGCAGAATTATGTTTCATGAAGGCACCCTTGCTGACCTTTAAATGTTGATTCTGATAACAGATTAATTTGACTTAAAATAAAGCTTCAACAAAAACTTCAACATATGATATGATGGTAAACTAAAGCACAAAACATTTTTAAGTTATAGTATAAACATGTAGTCATTTTATATATGGGAGAAATAATTCAAAGAAAAATACACGGAGATATAGAAGGGAAGAAAACAAATATTAGTTTATTCTGTTAGATCAGCAATAACATTAGTTGCAGCGAATTATTCTTCACATTATTACTCTACAAAATCTGCTTACCTATACTAAGAAATATCATGGCAATATAATGAATGAGAACAAGTTGGCCAGCAGTTTAGTACCAATAAACAAAAACAAACAAAAGCAGACCATTGTTCCCAAATCTTATACATAAGGAAAAAGTTAAAATGTTCTTATATGGCTTCATACCAAACTTATGAACATTTACAAATTGTAATTGTTGGAAACTCAAATTGTGAGATATTTCACAGCTTAATAGCAGGTAATATCTCTGCACTTTCTTAATTGTAACTTACTCCTTACATATTTATTACATGTCATATGGGCTTAAAAATCCTTCTGTAATACTATAATATGTTGTGACCACCATCATCCACTAAATTTTACTGCTCAATTAAAACATACTTTTACCTCAAAAAAATAGAATCCACTTCAAATTTTCTAACATCACTTAATAATGTTTTGTTAGATTAACATGGATCTTAAAACTATCTTTCTCACATCATGAATTCTTATTAAGTCACGAAATATCCTTCAGTTAATTTCAAACGGTACGTGGTAGAGCAGTCATGTTTACGATACCACACGTAACTAAAGTGAATGATCTAGTTCCTACACTAGATGGCAATGTGATGCAACCATAGATAGCTGATATACAACATTTTCACAGAACATCAAAATATCATAGATAATGATAAAAATGCATGCCAACAGAATTCTATGACTCCATACCTTATTTGAAGAATGCATTCTCAAATGTTTTGACCTCTACCAATTTTAAAGCTTTGCTATATTTCTTTTCCAGCCAAGAGGAACATGGATTTCCCATTAATTACTGGTCAAAAGTTAGGCCAACATAGATTTAATTTAACTCCCACTAAATATGTATAGACTTCTCATAACTGAAGAGAAAAAACATTTTACTGTTTATACCATGCTGAAGAGATCCAACTCTTGTCAGTAGGAACTGTGCTACCGTCAATGTGGCTTAACCACCACTTTTGAAAGGGATATTCTAGTGGCTGAGATTCATGGCTTATTAAAAAAAAATTGCTGAATATTGTCTGCAAATTTGGATGCAAACCACATGCCAAATAGCATATTGTACGATACAAACTTGGGTAGAAATTTATTAATGCATCTGACAATTACATCAGAGACTAATAGTGTTGTCACCATGGCAATTGAACAGTAAAAGATGAGGAAAATGATACACAAAAAAAGTTACATAGTGAAGAAATTATAAGTGAAATAATGAAAAACTAAACAACATTCAATGTACCACAGTACAAGGACAAATCAACACCAATATTATGATTAGACAGTAAGGGTGTGAAGAACATTTGCCATGATGACATCACAGACCATTTCCCGGAGTAATGGAGGCTTATATGTAGTAACAAGTCAAACAATTGTATCTAGGGTTAGGAACAAGATATAAATTGCACTGTCAATTTAACAGTATAAATATCTTTCTCCATATAAGTCATCAAATTTTTGGCCACCAGAAAATCCGGGTAATGCATAGACTAGTCAAACCTATAAGGAAACATCTTCGAAAGCTGACAGCAGCTTGCATCATTTATGACCACTAATTCCTTAAACTAGCTTACCATCAGCAACACCCATACCCACTTAGACGCTAATGACAAATCGGGGAAACATCAATAACTCTTCATATCATGCTAAACAACATGAGAGTATTTCTACTTAATATTTCAAAACACTGGTCAAAAATTACACAAACTCAATGAAATATTTCTATCAAGCTGAGAGGAGCACAGATTTACCACGAACCAATACTATTCTTAAAAAGTTTAAGCAACATATAATTGAGCAACACTTTAATAGTAACTGTAAATAACTGATATAAAATTAGGCAAATATATCAAACTATGGATTTATGATAATTTCAGGGACTAATTTAGTGTTCACATTAAAAAAAAATTCTCAAGGATTGTTTGAGTCTGAAAAATCTGCTACATCACTATTTGCATTTATGTATCAATTTACCCAATTAGCATATATCATTTTAACCTAGATGAGATAATTCATAATTATTCACTGAAATGTAACTTTAATGGGACTCTCCAGCCACAACCATTATTACTAGAGGGCGTTGTCATATTGGTCCTTTCTAGTTCCAGGACACTTTGATAGATCATAACGTTACCATGAGTTCATCACTAGTAGTATACAATTTCATTCATAATTATTAAAGTTACAGTCAATCTAATTGTTCTAAGCACATTTCACTAGCCTCTTCTAAAGCATGTTATTTCTTGGGCCAAATTGCATAAGTGGAAACTTGAACTAGTAAATCAGCCAGTCTGTGTTTTGCATGCTTGTAAGCACTTTCAGAGGATTATGTTACTTTGATTCAGAGATCTGTTAACAGTATAGATAGCACACATATGACCGCACCCTCTGTAGTAACACTGAAGAGACACATTGTTCACACTAAGCAGCCAAACCTCAAGCAATCTTCTATTTCTACATCTAGCTTATCATGTACATTTTTTACCTAACTGCAGAAAACCAAATGGTTAAATGAGATTTAATACAAATTAAATATGCAGATGAGGTTAAAACGTATTGTAGTGTAACTAGACGCAGAATGGCCATATGACAGATAATGTATCCCAAGTCTGTGTTGTCATGATGATAAATGTAAAAGTACTCTATTACATACAGTAACAAGACAGGTATACAAGCTGGAAGAATTTTAATCCTCAAATACATTCAAACAAAAAACACTTGAAAAAGGTCCTTCCCTTTGACCGACAGAAATAAAACAGATCCTTAAATTGGTAGCACCAAAATAAACCACATTGACAGTGGATGCATGGCGCCAATAAATTCAAGATAAAAGTACATTCTTCAAGGTCTGTTACTGAGGCAAAATAATACCATGAAATCTCAGGAAATTTATGGTAAAAATCACCCTGTCACTGCTTTACTTGCAATGCATGTCAATAGTGTAGGAAAAAAACCTAAGAAAGACTAACATTTAAAAGCAAGGCTTTCCCTTTGGAACGTAAATACTCACTATAGGCTATTAATAATAAACACACACCATGCCACAGGCAACGGCAAAGATCCACATTCGTCCGAGTTTCATCACAACTTGGTAGTAGCCACACCAAGACAGGGCGGTCAAGGAACGTTTTCTACTTTTCACCCCCTTTCGTTTGACTTTGGTAGCACTGTGAATGTTTGAACTGCTGTCATCTATGGAAGAGCTGGATAAATCAGAACTACTCCGTTCTCTCCAAGGGGCGTACTCATCAAGTGATTCTATTTCTAATGAATTCCTTTTTCCACAGAGGATGAATAACTCGCAAGTCTGCTCGCATCAACCTTTCTATAACTGTCTGTGGCCTCTTTCTTCTTGACCAAAGATAGAACTGTTAGAATGAACCTTCTTCTCGTGGATTTTGTGATGTGTTCCTCGTGGGAATGGTTGGTCCTTGGATAGGGTGAGACAGGAGTAATGAGGAATGAGGCTGGTGAGGGAGGCCAAGAAACATTGATATCCGCCAGCCAAAGGATGTTAGCGTCATTTCTAGCAGCTGGCTATAAAAACCAAGAAACCTGAAAAATGTGGAAAAGAAAAGACCTTATCACAATTTCTTCCCAGTGAGAACAAAGCAACAATGCCATCAGAGACCAGGGAATAACTAATCCAGTATTGCAATGCAAAATGCCATGCAATATGGACAAAGTTCATAGCCTTCAAAGTGCTACACAAAATATGAACGCTTCAGCATTCTGTGGAGATTTAAATCTGTTCTCAATAGCAGTTTCTTGAGCAAGGGCCAATGAGCTTTGATTGAAATTGGAGATTTGGTGCGATATAAGTTCCTTATTTGATTGATTGATTGATTGAATTGATTGATTGATTTAAGTGTTTGTGATGGCAAGAGGGGTCACTCTGCAAACCAGTTCAAGTAACTGCTTTAACAAGAGAAATCACTTGCAGCATAAATCCAGGAATATCGAAATAGTCTGACACCTTTTTCCTAAGAAAATGACAACTTGAGGTGTCTTAAACAAGAACCTGTAAATAATACAACATCTACAAGTTTAGTATAGTCATATATTCTTTCATTCCTACCTTTCCAAAGATTTCGGTTTTTAGACAAGTTTGCTGTTATTGCTGCTATGTTTTGTGGAAAGATTTTCACTCAATACAAGT
>JAAAKB020042765.1:0-23323 GCA_010014835.2 Apostichopus leukothele
TTGCGGCTTTGATAAGCCAATGAGGCTTCTTCACGAGTTCCTGCTTGCAGGAGGATCTAAAATACATACATACATACACACACACCTACACACACGCATACATACATATATACACACATACATACATACATACATACATACATACATACATACATACATACACACATACATACACACAAACATACGTATCTAGATCACAGTCAGATTTCCTTGTGCAGTTAATTAATTGGACAAGGCCAAATGATCCCTGGAATGAATGTTCATACAATTGAAAACAGATTACGGTCATGGAATAATCTAACAGTCATATTCTGACATGTCATATTACATGAGGGTACATAGGTCAGCACGACAGGAAAAGAAGAAATTGAAACAAGGATATACCGCCATACCTCGATATCTGTTTGAAAATCAAATAAATTAACCCTCTGCCAGTTACTGCCGTCCAAGGCTAGCACATTCCATGTCTGAAATAACAAATAATACATCAAAGTTTCATCATATATATCCTTTCATCAGGTTGAAGGTGAACATGTCAAACACTTCACGCTTGTAAAAATAGTTCTTACACATATGAAATTCCTGTTTCTACTATGTTTCACACATGATAGCATATAAGTAAGGCTGTATACATAGATGGTCCATTTACACTAGTTCTGGGTTTACACAGTAATACAAGAAAGCTGAGATATTCCAAGATAACCCTAGTGTTGAAAGGTTACCAGTTCATTCTAGGCACGGTAGAACGAGGTGCTAAGGTTGTGAGGAGACAGGTAAGCGAGGAGCGAAGTAAATAAAACACAATACTGCAGAGTATGTAGATGAAAGGTTAATTAGTAAATTTGATTCTGGTTTCGAAAATCTACAGAGAAAGTTATACTGGGCGCGACTCGAAATATTTTAGTCATGCTCAAATATGTGCCTGTCAGGCTTCTGAATGGTAGATTCCGAAGAGGGTGATGACCTTGGCATGGGTCATGGGGGATGGGGGGGGGGCACTGTACGAGAATGTTACCAGTTCTGTGGCAAGGGTACATCGGAGTGCGTGTGTAGCGGAGAGGAATGAAGGATAGTAAATATACACAATATCCAGCAGTAGGTATTTAAGTATTGTGGAGTTTATTCTTCTCTGGAGTTATTCTTCTCTGGCTGAAATGCTAAGCTTTAGTGAAATTCAAGTTCAATATGTAAAGTTACAAAAAAATACCAACCTTCCATACTGTTATTTTATAACTTTTAACTCACCCTTGATACCTGGGCACATCTGCAAAGACTCACAACATCAAGGTACGAGAAAATTCTGAACGAGAAAGGAAGAGAGAGAACAACTTGAAGGCAACTTTTTGAAACTTATTAAATTGAACAAATGCTACAACAACTGCAGAAATGAAAAACAAAAGCGAAAGACAAAAACAAACAGGGAAAAGGGTCAACAAGTCACACAAGGGATGAAAGGAACAACCAATCAGACCATTCTCACAGAACTGGTACACACATACAAGTGTAGATGCATGAAAACAGCAACAATCAGCCTGAAAAAAAATGCCGACCACAAAATAAAAACTTACAGCAGAAGGTTCATGAGCAGTTCTATGACAGACTTAAGGAGCCGCTAGAAAAGGATTGGGTGATTTACCAATTATTGAAAGAGACAGAGATCATGAGAACTCTCTGTCATGCTCGACAGTCTCGGTTAGACACTTCGGCTAGTAAAACAACACAAGAGGTTAGTTGACTGGAAGTGACCAATCACCAAAGAGGACAAGAGTGCAATTGTTGTGAGGGGACAGGTAAGTAAGACAGTAAATGAAATACTTGAATATATATAGTGATGTTACTGACGGTACAATAGCTTGCCATAATAAGGAACATTGAGGACCAGAATCAATATAGTGTATACTGTACATACAGTGCACAATTTGATAGGAAAAGAACGAGGAATTAAGACAAGATTTTATCAGTAGTATACATGTTTGTGTATAATAAAGCAATATTAGGCCTGACCTTGGGCATTAAATTGACTTTATTTTACTAAAGGTAATTTGACATTTCAACCACTAGAAATTCCAAAACTTACTGGTTTTGGATATTCACGAGTGACGAGGCCAACAAAGATCATAAGGAACCGTATCAATCGAATTATGCCGAAAAATAATCCACAAAAAAAAGACGATGTAGGCACTTTGGGTGGTAGAATGAGAAGGGCATTGACCAGAGGTGCCAGTCATAGAGGGCGCACAGTGTTAACAGGTTACCAGTTCATTCTACACATGGTAGAACGAGAGTGCTAAGGTTGTGGGGAGACAGGTAAGCGAGGAGCAAAGTAAATGTGTTTTTCTTAGGCTGCACTACAGTATACTTTCTGTACAAGTAGTACTTTTAACCTTGCAGCTATAGTATGGTGATTCTAACACTTTTTTCCCCTCCTTAAGATTCTACAGTACAGTGGAGAACAGTATGTTTATATGTACAGTAGACTTTGCCATTTGGTTTCAGCCTACCTGCAAAAAAAAAATGATTCTGAAACAATGATAGACCATATTTCTTGATCATACTTAATCAACACCTGCACTTTAGAAATTGTTTTCCCCTCGAGCATTGCATAATTAGGCTACAGAACACATTGCAGCCTAACATGTACGGTAAAAGCCACATGAACTGAATAATGAGAACCAAAGTCTGTACTGGGCTGAGTCAGTATGTGACAGTTAAATACTAACTGTGCAGTGAGTGCGACAGGGCGTTAATTACTCATACAGAGAGAAACAAACTTTTGTCTCGGCAAGGTACGGGTAGCATACGATAACATGGTATTGTATGTACAGACAGTACTGTATGATGATGCACTTAAACGGCAACGAATCAGCAAATCTTAAAATCTGAGATTGATTAAATATGAATTCCTACTCTGGAAACTATTCTCACTATGGCATCCGTATCTTTTGTTTGAAATTTACCGTAAGGCTACAGTGCTGTACATGCCTACAGTACATGTAGCCATTTACAGGTCTCCAGTATCAGCTAACCATTTTCAGTATGCTAAATTTTGCAAGAGCACTTTTAAAATGATTTTCCTAGAGGCTCTAAGCCGGGCTAACATTTACTGCCAAAGCACAGGGAATGATTTAGTGTTCAAATTTTATGTAGCAGTTTGAAGGCTCTAAACTTTATCTCACATAAAATAGTATGGTGACTGTGTGCAAAACTTTGAATAAGAAAAAAACAAATTAGCAGTTTGCCTGTTTTGCATAGCATTATTCCCTGAAACATTTAGGAGTGTGTAACTAAGAACACAAATTTGTCCATTTCTCTATTATAAAGTATTTTTGATAAGCCATACCATATAAATTACTCCCTGCTACTGTACCTCCCTTTTCCACCACCAACCCCCCACCACCAACCACCATCCCCACAAACCCAGTCAAACCACACCCCCACCAATCCCACCCCCATTAAAACCCCATCCTCACCAACCCCCATCCCATCCCCACCAACCCCCATTCTCCACATGTGACATCTAGAACACATCATCTCAACACACATATATACTGTAGTAAACAGTTGTTCAATATTACTGTATTTCACTTCATTACTAGAACTGTTGTACATAATAATAAGCCTGATCAACCAGCATCTGCCAAAAGAAATGCTTAAACAAGAAGTGAGGTTTCCAAGTAATATCTGTTTGTTTATATTCAATTTTCACCTAGGCAGGCTGTAAATGATTTAACCGCATTAATGTTTAAGTTTCCTTTCTTTGTACAGCTTGTCTGTCTGTCTGCTGGTTTGTACTAAATCTAGGTCTGAAAATGACCTACAGCCATTTACTTGACAAAACTCTTCCAGCATCAGCAATGTGGCAAATTTGGATTAAAGGAGGAAAGGTGTGGGGGAAAAAAGGGATATTACTTCATCTCACCCTCCCCCCTCTCTCTCTCTTATTCAAGGAATAATTTAGCGTTCACATTTTAGTCAGCAGGGTTTGAAGGCTCTGATTTTTGTCTAGAACGCTTTTAAAATACTACGGTGCGGGCGTACCTCACATCTTGATATGAATTTGTAGAGCATTTTGCTATATGCACTGATGAACAAATTATTCCCTTTTAATTAAGAAAACACTAAAGAATGTTGTTATATATGCAACACCAACAACACCAGTACAGTGTACATATATCAGTAGACCTTTGTTTACACAGAATTATCCTTAAAAAACCAAAACAGTTTGAGTACAGATTATGTGATGCAAATGTCAATAAGGATGGCCTCAAAAGCAGGAAGTATTCCCCACAGAATAGATAATTTATAATTCACCTTCCTAATAGCACTCGGGTCTCCGCATCATAATAGAGAATGTACAATGCCTGGAAATATGTAAACATCAGTATTAAACATGTAGATGATTTTACAGCACTCTCAAAGTCGTATAAAAGTCATTACAGATTGCAGGCTAAGAGGAGACAAACGATTTGTTATGAAATCACAGTACTTGTGAAACTGTCAATTCCTTTATGTACATATGCACTTATAGTCATCTTTTCGATTCGGGGCTGTTTTTTATTGATTCGTGCAGGAATTTGTAGTTTGGGAGGGCTGATAAAAAGGCAAAAAAATTATTTCAGTCTGTAAAATTGTGGGGAGGAAAAAAAATTAGAATTTGACTCAAATACATACGATGTATTCTACTCACGTCAAGTAGAATTTATTTACAGGATGCATTGAAAATTGTGTTTCTGTTACTGACAGTCCAAAGGAAGACACAAATCTTATCTTAAGCCAAAATCGTAAGTTTGGAATTGAGCAGTCGAGATAATATTTGACACCATTTCGTGAATATGCATTAATTCATAACGAATGAAGAACAACTGGCGTTCATGTCATGACTGACATTGGTAACGTACAGTAGAAAGGCAAATTTAACATGAATAACATCAAGTTTGCCAAAATGTACTGTAGAACCAAAGGTAGGTCCTTTTAGGGTCTGTTCAAGCTAAACTAATATACTACATGATTGTGTGGAGACAGTTAAAATGAGAAGGAAATTCAACGCAGTCAACCTTGGACACACCCATTGTACTTCACCAAGTCACTGCCACTAGCTGCTTATTTTGAAAAAATTGCCCGTTACCGTACGTACACTACTGTACATATAGCCGACTAAATATGTACATTGTCATTAGACCACACAAAATTATGAAGGCTGCACATTTTGCTGTACTGTAACAGCACTATTGACTTAGTTACAGTGTGATTATGTAAGTAAGGGTATATGCAGACAAATACACAAAGCATATTGCAGGCTATTCTAGCACTTGTAACAGAAATACAGACTACTTGTAAAGGCATTGTACTGTAAACTATTGTAGTACTGAGTATTAAAGGATGTACTAAGCCTCTTTCACACTTTCCCAGATCGAGCGACGGTTTGGAACGATCCGTAGTGCAAGGTGATCCGGCAGCATCCGTGACATGGAAAGGCGATGATGGGTGAAACTACGTATCCAGAACAGGTTGTTATGGGCTGATAAGGGTCCAGTACGGGTTACTACGACGTTGTTACGTTTGATAAGTATTGTTACGGATAGCTTCCTGGGTCTACTCTGTATAGGTGCGGATAACTTACTGGAAGTTACGGATAGCTACAGCTTACTAAGGCTCTCTTATGGGTTGATACGGTTTCACTACGGCTTACTACGGGCCGTTACATATCCCCTACGGATTATTATGGGTATCACAGTGTGATTACTGTAGACTATCACAGTAAGGTTACTGCATACTATTACGGTATGATTACTGTAGACTATCACAGTATCATTACTGCAGATTATTACCGTATGATTACTGCAGACTATCACAGTATCATGACTGCAGACTATCGCAATTTCATTACTGCAGACTATCACGGTATGATTACTGCAGACTATCACGGTGTGATTACTGCAGACTATCGCAGTATCATTACTGCATACTATCACGGTGCACACTATCACAGTATGATTACTGTAGACTATCACAGTATCATTACTGCAGACTATCACAGTATCATTACTGCAGACTATCACAGTATCATTACTGCAGACTATCACAGTATACTTACTGCAGACTATTACAGTTTAATTCTGCACACTATCACGGTATCATTACTGCAGACTATCACAGTATCATTACTGCAGACTATTACGGTATGATTACTGCAGACTATCGTAGTATGATTACTGCAGATTATCACGGTATGATTACTGCAGACTAATACAGATTTCTTGTACTTTCTCCAGATGAAATGTGTCCCTGGAATTATGTACATTCTTGGGAATATCCCCAAATTTGCCTCAAAAAAGACCCTGAACAAATTCAAGTTTACCTGTTTGGCCTTCTGTTTGTAGACACAGCTTGAACATGTATGCGACTTGTCCGGTGTTTCCAATTACAAACGTAAAGTTCTTTCATAACTCACAGATAAAGGAAATAATTCCATTGCCTGCATTAATTCACATGGGAAACCAATTTTTGAATTTAGTTACAAATAATATGACTTATCTTCACGTACAGTACATATATTGGGAAATGTTGGATTTTTATCTTTCACAAAATACCTTGTTCCTGGAAGAGGTGATCTAAATTTAGGCTGTTGGCCACCATCTTTGAAACAATGAACCATCAAAACACTGAGAAGCCCTCAAAATTACATCCATCTGTGATAAACATATAGTGTACAGTAGTTAATTATATTCTTGATGTCAACATAAGGGGTGTCAACATAAATATTTCTGTATGTCCCTGGGATTTGGTGGAAAACACATACGGTCACTATTGGCATATTGTACATAGTGTACCGCATACTGATATACTAAACCTACAATAAACGTTGTCCTCCTGGGCAAAATCTAACCACCTTGGCCATAGCTTAATTCTACCAATAATTCTACATCTACTTATGAGATGATAAGTCTGTAATCACAGCAATCCTAATGTCTTAGTTTACAGTAGATTCATCTTCTCTTTGTCTCACAGACCGACTACTCGGTATTTGATTAGGCTTGTCACTTGAAGACCTTCGGCTAATAATACTTGATAAAGAATGCATGAGAAGAGTGCGAGCTGTCGTTATTAATCGTCATATCTGCCATACTCTATTCAAATGTTCACTGTACCACACATTAAACCTAATAGTTCTTTGTTTGAATCACTTAAATTTTCTGCAACTTTGTCAATATGCCTCTGTCCAATGTGTTTAACACTTTCTGACAGAAACCTATGGCAGCTCCAAGAAAGAAATGATTTTATTTCAAAGCAACTCCAAACACCGACAGACTCAGGCTAGATGCCTAAGACACATCTGCGTAACCGTGGAAATTAGTGCCAATGCCTAGTTATACTACTGTATGTGCAGTACTTAGGCTAGCCCTCTTTACTATCGTCCAGTTGTGATGCTAAACAGCTGCTCATTGTACCTAGGTATTTTGAATGCCAAAAGGAAGTATTTTTTAGCATTCATAAAAATACATCCAGCGACAGTACAGTATTTAAGTGGAAATTAATTGATAGGATGAGAAATGGATTAGGGTTGTTTGATGTAGCAATGGAAAACACAATGCTAAGAATAACCTGAAGTAGGTTGATGACCAAACTGGTGTACAGAATGTGATTTTTACACACTACATGTACAGAATACTTGATGGCACAGTAATAATATTAATAATAATAATAATCAGCAGTTATTTTTACGACGCTTAAGTGAACACAAATGTGGGAGAAACCCGCACGGGTTTGTGGATTACAATTTACAACTTGCACATCGGGTGGCTTCCAATTCAACATTTTGACTCAAAATTTTGGAATCTTTTCAATTTAGAAAGTCATTTCAGATGGGAAAACTGTAGATTGCTCTTGGATGACAAGTCCACCTTACTATGACCCGGCCGTGTATCGAACCCGGAACCTCCCGATCGCTAAGCCTCATTGCATCAAATGCCACCGCCTTGATCCACTTGGCCACAGCACTAGTAGCTTAGCTGTGATCAACACTAGTTACACGATGAAACAACGTCAGCAATTGCATACATGCAGAACTCACCAAGCTCAAACAGTTTTCCAAATAATTCTGAGAAAGTCACTTAGCAATGGGTTGATTAGGGTACTTACAGGTACCAATAAAATTTGCATTTGCCAAGCAATTACAGTATATGTTCAATGTGACAGTTCAGACTGTGTCACTGAGCTAGATAGAATCGATTAAAGCGCAAGTTGTACATTGAAAAGTTCGAAGAGAATGGCTTCCGTCCTAGCAACATTTCATTTATTTTGTACTTTGTCCACATGTGGTAAAGAAAGCGAAAGATGAAACATTGACACTAGTTATAGGTTTTGGGTTTATGAGCTTGTAATTCATTTGAGTTACCCAACTCACTGAATTGGGGACTTAAAGCTACAATAATCCTGTGCTTTGAAAGATAGGCATACTGACAAGTTTGAAAGTCACATCAGGGGGCTCCACTTTGCCGATGTACTGTATGATGCGATAGAGGATATGAAATCGCTTTACCTTCCCATCATCCTCCTCTTCATGAATATTTTCACGATGAAAGTAAGCAGTATTTATAGTCATATTTAAAAAGTATCTCAGTTTGTAACTGTAGAAATCTCTTTTATTCTTATACTATACATACAGTGATTTTGAATGTAAGCTCCTTTATTAAAATATTATTTCTTTGTCACCTACTTTACTGGTGGTGTTATCCCACTTACAGGTACTTTGTATCTTTGCTATATATCTCACTGTAACTCTATTTTCTGGGTTTCTGCTGCCAAACTTATTGCAGAAAAAGTAGATTAGGAATAATACTGTACACAGTGATGACTATATAATAGGTTGCATCTTTTTCTTTTTTGCATCAAATTTGATTGATGGGCAATATTTACAGTAGATTGCCTTTGATAACCATTTCACACTTCTTACAAGATAAGCCCAAGCTACTGTACTTGAGCTCTATATAGCAACTCTACAAGGGATGTGACTGTTATTTCTCACTTAAAATGGTACAAGCAATTTTATAGTAAGAACAGGATTCAAACCAGTGACCTAAGGATTACTGTACATGTCCTGTCATCGACCAACTGAGCTACCCAGCCCAAAGTTGGTGGCAGCATATCATATCCATGCTGGGGTAGGGGGGGGGGTCCCCATTTTCCTTTTCGTTCAGAAAGGCACATTTAGACAGCAATTAGCCCCTAGAGTCTACATTTGACAACAATAGTTTCAAACCTGATTGATCTTTGCAAGGCTAGGCTAGGTACCTCTACATAGGAATGTTTGGTAGGCTAAGCAGAAACAGCAGACTGTCTTGAAGAGATTAAACATCGGTTGTGATATTAATATATACCCCAAAATTGAAAACTTTACATGCAAGAACATGGGAGTCAGCTTCAATGACCCCAGGGCCACATCCCTCCTAATTTAATCCTTGATTCAACTCTTGCCATCTTATACCTAACTCACTCAGTGGAAATTACTCCCCCACCTCCCCCCTCCCCCAACCTTTCAAATTCTATGCACGCCACATGGCTACAACCATTCCAACATTCATAATTATTGTAGTTAATAATCCCTGAATACAACATTGATCAATACATCCTCCAACATTTATACAGTAATGCAAATATTTGTCAAACCTTCAACAATTTTGGGCTAATTGAATAAATGACTTTGATGGTAACAGATAACCTTCCAGGTTATATTTTCTTTTCCCTTTAATCACTCTGTATGATGTACCCCACTAGTTTCAGTTACAGAAAATGTTAAAATTCAGCTTGAAAGTATACACAATTCTAACAGTTATATCTGATAATTAAAACAGGAAATTACATTATAAGACACGACATAGGATTTGGGGGGGGGGGGGGATGGAGGGGAGTACTTACTTAATTATACTAATTATACACATCAACAGATAATCAGAGCAGATTGCTGTGCCATGATTGAATAACTCTGTTGTTCAAAAAAAAAGTAACTGATCAACTTAGGTTAAACTAGCCAGGGAATAAATCTTTAAAAGATGTAAAATATGGTCTGAAAAAGGGGACTATTTGACCTACCATGTTTCATTGCAATGATATCAAGTTCTTAAAGTGTGATGAAATTGTATGAATTCATTTAGTAAACAATAGAATTTTAACAGGGGTTGTCACATGTGGCAACTGAGCTCAAATGTATACCATCTCTTCCTTGAACTGTATAAATCATTTATCCGCAAAGGTAGATAAAATGCAATACAAAAGAGAAAATTTGAAAAGCGCCTAGAACACACACTACACTGAGAGTTATATATGTAAAACATTCCATAGATGTATCACATTTAACTGAACAGAATGACACAACTAGATTACGACTGGGAAATGAAACTTCGGAAGTACTTCCGTCATGATGACATCAGAGACCACCCACTGTGGTCCCTTCCCGAGAGTAACGAGGAATTTTACCTGGCAAAACTCACTTACCTTCAAATATCTAATATCTAGCATTAGAAACAAAAACAATCAGATTGTGCATTCTACTTGCAAACTTGTGCAACTTCAGTATGTTATTTATTATGTTTTGCTCGATTTTTCAGTAGTGGTCGATTGTCTGCACTACCGTACTCGATGATCCCTTTAAGCTTACCTTAAAATAAGTTCCTTGGGTACTTTCTGATTTATAAGTGCAGGATCATCTGTAGAGACCTACGGAAGAAAACAGATTATTGTTGGACATTAACATGCATATATTTATACATATATTGTAATAACTGAACAAGTTGAACAACTGAATGACATCATGGATAGCATTCGGTACAACGTCTGGTTTGTGTTCAGTAATGCTGAAGATAATATCTTCCAATAGTACAATACTGTTGGTGTCTATTTTGTTGCCCTCCATCAACTGATGACAACTTTCATCCCGTTTAATGGCATCAACTGAAGCATTGATAATTAAACTATACTTATGGTATTGAAGGAGAAGATATGGTAAACAAACTTAAAAAAAAGATGAGAATGGCTGCTTGTAGGCAAAACTGAATATGAACAATTGGCTGAATTTTCCACTTGAAAAATCTGCCACAGACATATTTTTGTGCTCAAAGATAAGTTTGCATGGAGGGAGACATTGTATTTAAAGTATCACTATAACATATAATGGCAACAGCTGTTTCAATTAACATGCAACAACAAAAATACAAGTCAGCTCTTTAACATTTTCCTATTCTACAGTGGTCAGAAAAAAATTTCAAGGATTTTTCTGGGTGGACCATAGACTTACCATAATTTTTATTTGTTTTTAACATTTCCAAATGGTGTTATGGAGGGTGATACCAATTAATCATTTTCTTTAGGGGGGAGGGGGATGGTGCCCTGGTGCTGAAATTAAACTGATATGAAACACCAATGTCTATCAAACATGGTTTTATACTAACGTTCTGTACACATGTAAAATAGTCTGTAGGAAACTTCAGGTATACATCTAAAAGCCTGTTTTTTTCAGTACTATGTAAGTTCAACAAGATGACAAACCATATACACACTGTATACAAGACTACAGTACTGGCAGGTTACAGTTATTAATTGTTAATTAAGTGTCTTTTAAGTTTGTAAACATGACAGCCAGCTTAATAAATATTAATTCTCTGTAGTGCTGTCCCTTAACAACAACACACACTGCGTATCAATTACAATGATAGTCTGTGCCCAGTATAATGGCTTCCTAGACTTACAAGATAATGAAAATATGGTATTCGAGAAAGCTATAAATATATATAAGGCAAACCTTCCAGCAGCACAAATGTTTTAATCTGAAAATGGCATACATACATCATTCTAACATTCTGCCAAAATGAACATACATCCAAAACTGCACTGTCATTTTCTATCGTACAGTACTAGTATACAGCACTGTAAAATCAGAGAGTGTGCTTGATTTACAACAGTGAGTGTACTCTGATCATTTCCGTGGAAACCGTGACGAAACTTCCATCCGCAGAAGGCTCTCTTTCTCTCTGTTGACATATTTCGCACAGCCAAAATCAGAGACATGTTACTAAGTATTTTAGCGCTGGACAGCACAATTTTTTTCTATAATTTGCAAAGTGAGAACGAAGGCCCAGAATCTGTATTGTACTTGGCAGTTGGCATCAGAAACATTTGGCAACCTGTCCTATTGAATACGATTGTTAATTGCCAGTCAGTAGTTTGTATTAAGGCAATAGAGTACAGTATGGTTATTCAAAATAGAATGAGGACATTAAGTTCCCTTCCTTGAAATATACATTCACACTTCTCTTTTAAGGGGCTTAAAAGCCAAGCTTAAAGAAAGATGGCTTGATGAACAGTATTTACAGAAATTCACAAAAGACTGCCATGCTGGGCCTGTTTGTTACTATGACAACATGCAGACAATTTAGGTGCTCCTAAGTAATTATTGAAAGTACTGCCCATAGAAGCTTTAACAACTGCATTACAGTACTGTACTGTCAAATAATTAACAAAGGAAAGAATTGATCATTACCTAGATAAGCCAGAGGTATCATCACAATCACTCAGGAGTAGGGTGTCCAAGGGACCATCTAGGGCCTTTTGTGCTAAGCATTTGCTCAATGCTGTATATATATATATATGTAACTAACTTTAAAATGTTATTAGCAATTATAGACAAATACTGAAAACTACTACTGTACACACAGTAGCATATAAAGGCTTCAGGCTTTCCAGTTTCTTATGAGTTCAAGATGCAGGCCTTTTTAGTCTATGCATAACATGTATAGCTCTTACACTCAAGACATCTGATGCTCGTCAAGTAGTGAATGAACCAACTGTTACCGGATGGTGCTGATTAATTAGCATATTTCATAGCAATATATATACAGTATGAACTGTAAGTGTGACACTGGGAAGGTTAGTGCAATATTACAGTACGTTCTTTAGTAGCATTCCATTATTTCTACTTTTAAGCTACCAGTATGCAGTTCATTCCCTGCAATGCTGACATTATTGCGGCACAGTTTCCTTCACCCCAGTTTATCATATTTCAACGCAACTTGTTACCATGACAATGGCTCCGCACACACAAAAATAGGCATGTAAACACCCCAACTGAAGGACATGGTTACAGCAAGCGCTAACTATGCAACAGCTTGCAAGTTGAGCGTGAACATTTACAAAGACAAAAAAGTTGGGGGAAAATAGACCAGATTTGGCAAAAAATATTAAAATGAGTCATATTGAGAAAATTACCAAAATGTTATCATCCCGTTTTCTGAAGCCAAGTTCTTGAGAAATCTTTACGGCCACTATTTTTTATTGTCATGTCCATGTTTTGTGACAACAATGTGACAAAACATCCTAATGTTATGAATTGTGCACATTAACCCATAGGATAGGCTGATCAGTTGTTTGCATAGTTGCACAGGGTTTTGTGTGCATACGAGTATGGAGATGCTAAAATATTTGCAGACAGCATGTTGTGGACTATTAGCCTACCAAATCATCTGACATTTTGGGAACAAATCTCTGTAACATGAAGTCCTGTAGTTAGCGATGTATTGAGGCCTGTACAACTTAAACGACTGACAAAGTGACAATGCATTATTACTGCTCAAATTAGCGCCTTTGCTGATATACTTAACACGGCAATGATCTACGAAACTCATTACTTTTGTAGAAACGTGCATGTGGACCTAGGGATGATACTTTTTGGGTTTATTTGCTTTTCTTGTGTGAATCTTATAAATGCCCTTCTGCATAGGACGACCTCAATGTGAAATTTGAACACCCAAAAAGTGAGAGAAAAATGTCGTCTCGGAAGATCGGACGTACAGTAATCATTCACCTCATTGGATCAACACGTACCGCTAGCCTTATTTTCAGGGCCTTTGCATTAATAAGCTTCTGTTATCAATAGCGTCTCGCCTGTTTATTAAATATTCTCACATTGTTTACACAGTTGCCATAGTCACCATATTTTCAGCAATTCTGACAAATTTTACAGGTAGTTTTTTATGTCGGTTTTCGGTTTCTTAGTAGTGTATGGGACTGGTTAAAATTGCGTGTCCAAAATCCAGTTTTAGCTAAATATTCAGTTAACCATGCAACGTTAGACTTTACTAATTTAAGAAACTCTGAATACGATAGATATGTATAACTTTTGTTGGAATATTTTTATACCATACCATATTGATTTTAATATTCATTTAACATGTACTGCAATTTAAAACAGACTATTCAAATTATCTTAACTATTATGTTGCTTTTAAGATACATCCTCTCCTGTAGTATTATTGGGGAGGGGGGGGGGGGGAACATCATACTTTTACCCACCAGTTTTAAAACTGTGCAGCCTTAGTATAATCCTTCTAATTTGTTCATCCATTTTACTAAAGCCCGAATATGTATTTGATCTTGACTCTGCAAAGAACCTTCTTTACTATTTGTCTAACTAATCACACAATTTATGAAGAGGTACCTTTTGCCAACACTTAAGCTTACTCACAGACAAATTCAAACCAAAGCACAGTATAGTACCATTTTTCGTTACTGTTTTGGTTGAGATGGCTTCTAGAACGTTATTTCATGAAAATTGTAGATTGTAACTACATTTTTGTCTAAGAAGAATGGAGTATGTATACAGTACACCCACGGTGAAGCTAGTTCGGAAACTGGACATAAATCATCAGTGCGTATTTTCATTGTTATTTATGACAGCATTCAAAGAAATACGCTTCATCTGGAAACAAGGTCAATATAAGGCATTTTACTTGTATATATGAGAAAAAGAAATTTGATTAAATACTGTATGTCACAAATCTACCTAAATGGGGTGACAAAATTTGATTATAATGTTGATCCGTTACACGTGGGGCAAGCGTGGAATCGTTGGCTACTGTGCGCAATTTCGAACTGTTTGCGGTAGGCATTGGTGTAGGCTCTGTCGCACAGAGAAAGGCATTGTTTTTACAAATGCTCTGCAGGACTGGAAGTTCAGGACATTTATTTTTCCTTGAACGAAGCGGTGCAAATGAACAGTGGAAATGTAGAACAGTCATCAGGGCAAGCTACCCTGAATGAGTATGAGAAAGCAGTGAGTATTCTCAATAACTACTTTGAAGACAAGGTGATCATACCCTTTGAAAGGTATTATTTTAGGAAAATGAAACAGGATGAAAACGTATCAGTTGAACGATTCATAACAAGGTTAAGACAACAGAGGGTGCTTTGTTCTCTTGATAACCCTGAAGAGGAAATATGTGACCAAGTGATAGTAAAACGCAGGTCACATAGGATTCATACAAAGCTGTTAGGAAAGGGCCATTGGTGTAACACTTGATCAACTACAAACAATTGCACAGACAACTGAAATGTCAGAACAGCAGGCTCGACAAATGGAACCACTTGAAAGTGAGCCAAAGACACAATCTGTAAACAAAATAAGTACACGAGGGTTCCAGAAGAAGGAAAATGGTGATAACCCAAAAAGTAATTCTACATCAACAGGAAAATGTTCTTCATGCCTCAACAGTGGTCATAATGTAAGAGACAAGAACTGTCCAGCTATGAATAAGAAATGTACCAAATGTGGGAACATTGGACACTACACCAACTGCTACAAAAAGGAGAATTTATTCGCAGCACGTCCAAAATGTTAAGTCTGATTCAGGAGATGAATACGCTTTTAATGTTTACTAAATATTCACTAAATGTAAAGCTAAGAAAAAAAAAACAAGAGCTTAAAAAATTTGGGGGGGGGGGAGGAGCATCAATTAGATGAGAGTATCAGAGATAGGAGGCTTAAAATAAGTACAAAAACAAATTTTACTTGATGATAAAAGAGGAGCAAAGGATTTTGACCTAAAAGTGGGGATTGCTGTAATAGTCAAATAGTCTCAACAAAACCAATTGAGCACTCCATTTAATGCAAATCCATATAAACTTGTATAAGAGAATGGGAACAGTTGCACAGTCGAAACTCAAGAGGGTACACTATACAAATGAAACAGTACCCATTTCCAAAACTATTATGAATCAAAGGATTTTGATCCTGGAGTGAATGAAATTCCCACTCAGAAGAGAGTGTTTGATAGTGATGGGGAAGCTAGTGTAACTAGAGAAAGATCCACAAGGAACAGGAAACGTCCTTCATATTTACAGGACTATGATCTTTCCTAGATTTGTTTTATGAATTGTTTGTAAATTTGGGATTCAAGAAAGTCAATGATCTATAAATTATGCTGAATTTTTGCATGAAACTGTCCAGACAGTAATTAGAAGTTTTAAGTTTTCACATCTAAACATTTACTGGTCGAAACTTTCAAACAAAATATTGTTTTACATGAGTAGTCGAATAGCAGTGTTATTCAGTTAAATGAATATGAATGATTGTAAGAAATGAGGGGAGATGTAGTGTCTAAGACGAATATAGTATGTATACACCCACTGTGAAGTTAGTTCGGAAAGTGGAAATAAATGAAGTAGCACCGATTTAATTCATCTGTGTGTATTTGTTTTTATTTATGACAGTGTCCAAAGGAATACACTTCAGTAAACATAAGCATATTCATTATCTTCTTTAAGAAGGCCTGGCCTATGCCTCCATTTACTTTGACCTGAAAAATGATTTTAATGCCTTCTTTTTCCTATCGATATAGCCAGGCTAGCTATAGCGTAAATGTAAACATTAAAATGTCTGTCAGGTTCCACTAAGTTCCATTTTTAAGTAACACATGTCAGGAACTGGTAGGGTATCCTCTATAAACCAAATTAACAAAGGCCTAGCCTATTTCATTGAGCTAAAGTTGTGCCAACTTTAGGACATCAGAGCCACTTTGCGCATGTTGCTGTACGATGACCACAAACAAAGGGCTTCGCATCACACGGTAACCACAGTACCTACAACCACGACGTGGTTCATGGGCAATGCATATAACTGAACACACAACACAGCAATGTAATTGTACCGCTACACCAGTCTAGGTAACATTAGGCCTAATAATATACCAAGTCTTACGACTCAACGTTAACGCAATGGCGCAGTAACTAATAAAGTAAACGAGGAAGTTTCTATTGAATAAGACCTTAATTCCACAGGTTAATAACACCGTAATGATCTTAAAATAATATTTGTATACCTCGCTTTTGCTCCGCACGCTACTCGTCATTTTGGATGAAGATTCTGAACGTCTCAGGATATTTTATCATAATCCCTTGTTGTTCACAACAGATCTCGGGTTCGCGGACAGATTGACAACAACAATAACTTAGTTCGCGAGACAGAGGGTTTTAACATTGTTATGATGCAAGCGATACAAACACCAATCTGATTGGTCTAATGTAGATTTCGCTTTCTCTAAAATTTGACATTTTGTGAACATACTTGAGCAAAATCATACAATTAAGTTTACTTTTTACAGTTAAAACTTTTCATATAATATTTTTGATGAAAATAAAACGCTCTTAATGCACAATAAAAATTACAAAATACTGTATAGCTTTAGTGAGCTTGCCTCGTTAACCACCAATCAGAATTCACATACTACTACGTCCCAAGAAACAGCTGAACTGAGCGACAAGTGTTTTGGTTATACTGCGCAGGTGCATACGCCTTTGTATCAGTGGCGCGGTATCTTGAACATTCATTCCACTTGCCTTTATAGTTCGAGCGCGAACGATGTGACTCAAAGTTTGAATTTTAAGGATTGTTTGAGGAATCGTAACCCATATCAGAACTCGTTTCTCGGCCTTTTGGCTAAGATCATGTGTAGTATCTGTTCCCTTTCGAATTACCATCATATATCCAGCTCCGTGCTCATATTGCCGGACACTGGAAGTAGTATATATACGATGACTATAAGTAGGGGGTGCTGCAAATTTGGCTTAACAAAAATTGTCTCATATTTCACAAAAAACAAGTGAGTGGGAACGGTTTTCCTGAGAAAGTTGTACTTGCAAGTAGTGTGAATGGGTTTAACAATGTTTAGGACAATTAATTTAAAGCAATAATTTGTAATCAGGTCTGAATTTTGGATCTTCGGTTTTTTTCACTCTCCCATAGGCCTATGGTCCTTAATGGGGCTTGATTGTTCCTCTTGATTTTTTTTCTTCTACTAAACTAAATTAACTAAACTAAACTAACTTCCAAAATGACGACTTTTCAACTCCCGATTGACACCGGCCCCCTCACTGACCGCAGTATGATCAGGTAGTTGTTCCATACCAACTCCCTGGTATGATGAACCAATGAACACTCGAGTGATTAATTCCTACTTTAATATGGCCCTTTATATTGAATCATTCCTATATATGTCAGAAAGTAGAAATTTCGACACAAAAAAAAGTTTGATGAAAAATGAAACATCGAAATTTCGACAAAAAATGGCGAAGGAAATAGGATTATAAAAATCGAAATCTCGCGAGCTAAACGTTAGGATGAAATTTCATCGAACTTCTCCAGGATAGGCAGAAAAATGTTCAAATTTCGACTTCAACGATCTATTTCATTGTGTTTTCGTCGCGTTCATACCAAATAAAACTTTCTCCTTGAGTAAGGTCCTCAGCCCCGCCGGTTTTCCGTCCAAGGTATGGCACCTTTTCGGAAGCTTCTGACAAGAGAGGAGTCAGGGGGGAGCCCGGGCTCAATTTGGGGGCCCGAGAAATATGGAGAGGCGAGGAAAATATCAGTGGGATATGTTAAGCTCCATGGGTACATGATTGTCCTCCGGGGCTCGACATGGGTCTCAGGTGATGACCATGTGGCTACATAGTGTTATGAAGACACTATAGAATATTTTAGTTAATGTTCATTCCTTTCAATATTCTACGGCCCATGAGCTCTTCAAGCGACCAATGCAGCGAAGGTTACCTAACTTCAGAGCCGTAATGTTCTTATCCAAACATATATACATCAACTCTAGTGAAACTATGAATTCGCTGAATGACCGAAAGGAAAAAACTTGAAACTCTAACCAGACGAAAGATCATTTCTGGTCGGTTGGACCCCCCCCCCCCCCCCCCCCCCCCCCAATATTTGTCTCAGAAACTCATCAATTTTGTTTTACTTATGTCTGATTTATTTTCTTTATCAGGGAGTCTGTCTGGACGCATATCAAGAATACGGCAGCAAAGAAGACTCTCTTACTTGGTAGAATTAAGATGTAAGTCCAGATATATTCCAAGGCTATATATTCTCACACCCTGCACCCTCACGTGGTTCCCTCCCAGAGTCACCTGCATAATTCAGTTCCCTCTACATGGCTGAAACGTGGATTTTCTTTTACTAGTTCTTCTATGTAACGCTGTTACAGTGAAGCTGTAGAATTGTGCCAAACATCACCGAAAATTTTTAACCGTCGTCCGTAAGTCTGAGACGACCAAATTTCTGCTCGGATGGCAACCAAAATCAGCTTTGGAGGTCATCAGAGGGACAACTAGTTGCTTACATCAAAGTCAGGTTGCATTGTAACTAAGTAGACCCAAATACGTAAAATGATAAATTGGTATCCACCACCATCAATTTGGAGATACCGAAATAAAAACAAAGACGATAGTAAGGCCTATGATCCACCCGGAAGGGAGTTTTACTGGCCCATAAGACCTGGTTGTCAAAAGGGACAATCCAAGGAAAATCATTACAATATTTTACCTGCCCAACCCTCATGGAAAAAAATTCTTGTCTTTTGTTGAATAATTAATTAAATATTGTATAACAAAGTCTGCAAATATCAAAGTTGCTATGCCAAAATTTTGGACAATGAATTATTTCTTGACATTGAGTACATTTTGAAAGATGTGTTTTTTGATATTTGTATTGGTATTGTCATGTTTTCATTTATTGCATGATCAACAAAATTCCACAAATATTAAAAAGTTCCCCCAAAATTAGATACATTGTTTATAAAAAAAAATTTTTTTATGGATAATGAGAGAAGTTGAGGTTTGCTAACATAATTATGGAGATTAACTGTAACATGTTACTTAAACAGCATCTCCTTTTGGGCAGAAAAATTGGCATGATCTAACATTTGTATCAAAAGAAAGAAAGTAAGAACCTTACATTGTTTGTTAGTCCTCCCATTCACTTAAAATGATGTATTAGGCTTTGATAGAATATGTCTGTATATAGTGCATTTAAATGGAATCAAGGATTAACAAAGAACCCACCCCCTCCCCCCCCCCAACCCCACTCCTATCAAACCCCCTGCAGAAGTAGAGTCAATGGTAACCAATTTCTACATTTTCTTTTGACAGGGCAACACATAATTTATTCCAGTTAGTAAACCGACATTTGAAGCAGTCCAGCTCTGATGGTGACAACACAGTGGAACAACTCACCAAGGTAAGTCGCTTTGAATAGCTTCGTTTTAGCTTTCATTTTATTTGTCTACTACGTTAACGAATAAAGTTGTCAACTGTGACGTGACTAACTTCTTTGTGAAGTTTAACGAAACTCTCTATGTCAAACGTTCGCTGACGTATCTGTGTGAAGATATCACTGTGTTGTTTTCAAGCTATTATTGTGATAATGTAATTATGGTCATCATGTAGTGATGAGATTTCTACACTGGTAAGGTATAGCAGTTCTTGTACACAGGCACCATTTTACTTTATGAGAGATGCTTAAAACTGCTACACAAAATCTGATCACTGAATTATTCTCCAAATTCTACCATATGAGCTGGTAGTAAATATATACATTAAAATTAAAACTGCTACTATCAAATACAACGGCTTAAGTAGTTTTAGCGGGAGCTTCCATTAAATGTTCGATTGATGTACGTAGGAATGCCTTTATAGTCACCAGTAAAGTGGCAAGTGTCATCTAGCAGCTTTTACATCAACAATGGCCTGTCCGTAGTATGGATCCGTATTGAAAGGTTGAAAGCACTGTTTCATATATTACTTTTATATATAACCTTCTTGTAATCTTTTCAGTTTGGTCTTGACACAAAACAATGAATTAATTCACCATTTTGAAGGAAAAATACCTGGTTGACCCTTTCCATCCTCTCTTTAACAGATTCAAATGTTCATCATGGACTTGACCCAGATCACCACGGAGATAAAGCGAGCAGAGGCGGTCGGAACCACTGCATCGGGTGCTTCGTAAAATGTTTGGCCGTCCTCATCTATAGATGGAACAGCTAACAACGACATCCTTGGAGTGGATGTGAGAAACTAATAAAAACAAAACTCAGAAATATTTACTTGTTCGTCACAGGTTTTCAGATCACAATCTCCTGTGATTAATAACACTCTGTCCGTGGATATGAAAGCAACAGTTGACTGGAGGAGTCGGTGTGATTTCTGTTTTTATTTTCGATGGGAGTAAACATTCTATGAAATACACTTAGAGAAATGAAATAAGAAAATTAACAATGAGTCCGAAGCTACATGTGATGTTTTTTATTGTGTGTAGAAAAATTTAAGTTAGGAAGTTGATGCAGGCTACAGGATTTGTTCACATGAGATTTTTTTAGAAGGAAATGAGAAAATTTACAGGTAGTCTGCAAACTGTGTAATATTGTTGTGAGGACTTTTATTTGTAGAATAAATATATTACTGATGACTTTCCAACAATTGATTCAATTTCTTAAAATATTGATTAACAAATATTTGACTGCAAGTTTTGGGTTATTTTTCACTCAAAGGTTACTAATTTTGAGCTAATACTATCAATTGGATTGCCCAGCTAATGTGACCTGTAAGCTACAAACCATTTATGCTTTATCCACATTCTTATGCGGGTCCTTAGGATTGTATACCAAAAAAAAGAGCTTTCTAAGCCACTTGTAGTAATAATCTACAAGTAACATTTATTTTGCGTTCGATTTTGGAATTAATTGTATTATGATTCTCTGGTTACATCGGCAGTAATCAAGTTCAAGCCGATTTAAGTTGACATCAAAACTGATTGATTCAACAAAAGATTTCCTGATGAAATTTCAACTTTATGCGGTTACACTTTTGTATTCTGAGACCGCAACAAAAATATGCTTTTGCCTTATGAATATTCAAACATCCAAGACTGATATGAAGTTTGCAGACTATGGTTCTACTCACAGTCTTTCATGTTATTGTTTGTTTATTCCAGTATAAAATCTCAAACAGATTGTTGTTTAAAACATATATAAATGCCAACCATCAAAATGTAAAAAGTGGGATAATATTCAAATGAAATTATAATTTGTGCTTGAAAGTGACATTATGCATCTGACAACTTCCCCCCCCCCCCTCCGCCCCCCAAAAACAAAAGAAACAAAGAAAGGCACATACACATCAGATTAAATGCAGAAAATATGTGTTTATTATCAGAAGTTGGTCAATTGTGCTTCAGGTTAAGGTAAAGTGCTGAATAAATTAACTTAAATGCATGTATCCCATTGCAGCTCAGATGTTTGATTTCCTTGAGAGGTCCAGTAGTGTTAAGTGTGATCAAGTTATAAATAAAACAGATTAATTTATAGATTATGATCGTACATGAAAAAGGTATTACGCCCTGTTTTATTGAAAAGATCTTTTGTAGATTATACTATATTGTTGTCGGTCGTTATAAGGATGAACCAAGTTGTCTTAGGGACATACTGAAGCCCACAGACAATTCTTTGCTTGGTCCAAAAGGTTGAAAAAACGAAACAAAAACAAAACATGTAACCTTAACAAACTGTAGTAAACAATTTCATTCAAGTGTTACTTCAAAGTTATAATTTGACATCATTATTGAACATGACATTGAGAATCAACAATAAAAGACACAGGACAAGATTAGTCTCGTGATTCAGCTCGATGGAAAAGGTATCAAAAAGATACCAATCTTAAACAAACTCCAACCAACACCACACCTAGAACTAGTCGCTTGTTAAACTATCAGACAGTTAATCTGCTATCTCTGTGCCCTTCGTGAAAGTTACAGTAATGCCGACATGCTTCATTCTCTCATACCTTGATGATTTTGACAGATGTATATATAAAGATATGTTTTAAAACCTGTAAATAAACATTGAAAATAAATCTTTTACACAAAGCTCTTTTGCTATGAACTATACTACATTTCTAACCAGTCTTTTATTTTTATTCTCTCTCTCTCTCTCACTTTCTGGGAGTTTGATTTAAGTCTACTTTTAAATTCCATTCATGCAAGATCTTCATGAGGGTCTCAGCATTGAGTGACGACTGGAACTAACTAAGGGAGTAAGTCTTGGTCGACGTAATCGGGATCTTGCGGAATTTCGCAGACGAACGGTTTTCGGGCGGAACACTGGTGATCGTTCCACAGGCCTTCCGTCACAAAGTTGGTTTCGATGCAGCCCTCGTT
>JAAAKB020042766.1:0-14251 GCA_010014835.2 Apostichopus leukothele
CGGGGACAGGTGGGAGGGGGGGGGGGGGGGGGGGGGGGGGGCAGTGGCACACGGGGTACACTTCTATGGTATGGAATTAGTGTGGAAACACCGATACAAACAAGTTTGTTTCAAGGTTTTTGTTAGGTAGATTGATGAAATTGATCCTTTGATCATTAATTGTATTATATTCCTGATAGTGCTTTATATCCTCTTTTCCTTTAACAGTGAAATGGTAAAACGATTGTATCGTGGTGTATTGTTACCTAATGTTGAAAACATAGTTAAAAGTTGCCAATTAAATTGTCAAAGTTACAATGGCACATCGTCTATGCAACACTAATCATTGTGTGAACTAGTCTCATAAAGGAGTTTCAATCATTCCAGGAAATACTTAACGTAAAGAGGTAATGCGATAGTTTATACATTACATTTTTGACGCATTATATATGAAGTACAGTTATATTTTCTACTGTTTGAGAACATACGGCATCAGGTTTTTCTGAACTGTGGTATGCATTGATTTAAAGGCATATTTAAACACTAAACTCTAATAATTTGGAAGTAAATACGCTACCATTGGTTACGCTCTCAACGACTTACTGTACAACGTAATCCCGTCACTCTTTAACAGCATTAACAGATAGCCTATATAACATGAACATATGTGAACCAGCTGTAGTCTTGTACTTAACTTATCAAAACACTTTGCATTCTAGCTTTCACTGAATAGAAACTCGCACCCTAACTTACCATCGCAGAGCTTCTAATCATCACGTACTTTGGGCTTACGGAATGAATGCATAGTTGATGACTAAGCGACTCGTTTGCAAAGACTCAAACATCTATTGATTATGTATGTGAAGAAGCAGACCTATATACTTCTAGTGGTGATACTAAACGTGAGTGTATGTTATTGTAAGCATTTAAGATTCGTGATATTTAAGGAATTGATTGCCTCAGACTGCCCTTTATTAGTGAATAAGCCACCGAAATCCTACATTTTGGGGATAACAGACGATGCGCGACCAAGAACGCCTATAACGAAAATAACGGATAGCAGGGGGTTGAAGAATTTTGAATAAATGTCTGCCTTGCAGTGCAGAGTTGATAAAGTTATTTACGAGGTGGAACAATTTTGAATAGTTGCAATCACTAGTGTATACGTATAGTCTGAAGAAACTAACTGAGGTATGATTACATCCATGTTAAAAAAGTATTTCGTATAACGACTTAGATTACTCGTAGATTCATAGAAACACTAAATAATCATGTAGAAATAAGACTAATTGTTCGGTAAAGAACTGTTAAAGTTGGACACGGTCTTTAACTAAGACACAGATATGCACGTCAAATGTGAATTAGGTGTAACCCCCAAAAAAGACATGAAACATTGTCTTAGTATCCTCAGGATACGTAAACAATCGAAGACCAGTTCTGCGACTTAGGTTGTCAGCTGAGTCTCACGTGATCGAGATCGTGATTTTACAATTAATGGATTTTAACACAAATTTACAAAATATTTTCAACTACATATAATTTGCTTCTGTTGGCTTACCATAATAATTAACTTTCTTCTTTAAACTGTCCTTGAATTTTGTTATAAATGTGTAAGCCTTATATTGTCATGCGCTAATCTTTTAATTAACAAATCGATATACTTAAATATTTAACAATGTTTTAACAATGCATAAAGTATTTGCCAAATTTAAATTGTTAATTGTTGTATAGTGAGGGACATCATCTATACTCTGTATAGTTTAGGAAGCTTTTGGGGTTAATGTATGAGTTTTTTTAATCCTAAGGTTTAAGAAGGTGATGGGGTACTTGGGTTGGTCATCAGTAAGGATTTAAATAATGCCATGTAATACACGTGAAGCCAGACATAACACAGGGGTTTACTAGAATGCTCTCTCAGCTCATGTTCGAAGTATTCCAGCGTGCTGACCTATGACAAATATATTCTCTCTTTGTTTATTTGTATTTCGCCTTTTCGTAAACCATATTTCTTCGGCATGTCATACGGTATATAATTTACCGTTACATATATATGTATAATATTCAATAAAGAGGACAATATATGTATTTGCGTGACAAGTCACGCCTATATAATTCAGTTAATGTTCTCTTACTCATAATTAAAAACCCGACGCGACTACTATTAGAAGTCACCTCAGATAAGACTATGTGTTAACTAAGAACTAAGACTAAGAATTAAGACTAAGAACTAAGACTAAGAACTATGTGTTAGAAAACATACTTTAGAGGTTTTTAAAAAATCGATTCTGACTGTTCATTTAAATTGCTGATTTGCTAGGTAGGAAGGAAACTTAATATGTTGCATTCTAAATTCTCATCTCAAAAGGTCAAAAGAGTCACATTAAAAACAATACACATATACACTCACATGCAAAATTATTGAACAGCCCTTAATGCAACATATAATATAAACAATTTTTTAAAGTTGGGAATGTGATTATCAATCACGCTGGATGTTTTTATTGCTGTTACTGTAGTGGCCGTTTCATATACGATAAATACAGAGGCCCCACCACCCCCCCCCCCCGCCACACATACACACACACACATGCACTGTTATATAGAATATAACAACAAAGTCCTAGTGTATGATACATAGCTACATAGCAGTCGACATTTTTTTACGTTGTTTCAAACTTGAAAAAGTAAAGCACCTTTTAGCATCTGAGGAACATCGATTATTCCAACCTTTTTCAGAGGAACACCCTACCCCCTCCCCTGGACGACCTAAACTATTAGCCCCACCCCTTCCGCCGTACCAAAAAGGGAGTTGCGCCTCTGGATAGATACTGTATGTAACGTCCATCTAGAGCAACGTCTGAAAAGTCTATTTCTTAGTTATTCTGTACTGTGATCCAACAAATTGCCATCAACGAAATCCACTCAAATCACCAAAAGTTATTATTATTCGATTTTAATATCTTTTTTAATGCTTTAAAAGAAAAACATTCGGTAAACAACGTTTCTGAAATCGCGTCAGTTCATAAGACAGTTTGTTGGTTCAAAAAAGTAATAACGTAGTGAAAATGCAGCATCATTTCAGCCAAGCTCGTCATATTCGTCGTATATGTCTGTTCCATTGCATTCTATGTCGAATGGGCTAATCTCATTTGTCAGAAAACTTTCTTCCTAGAAGAGGAGAATGAAAAATGTTTTTGGTAAAATAGCACTAAAGGAACCTTTAGTGAATACTATACATTAATGTTTCTTGTTTGTGTCTCAAGTTTAAATTTATTCGTATGATATGCTATCATAATAACTGTAGATTTCAGACACGATCAATTTGAATCATTAGGTTTTAACCTGTATTAAAACAAATAATCCGTCAATTTTGATGCTTGGTAGATATTAGAAAAAAAAGGCCGAGCTTCTATCTAGCTCCATGAAGTGAAACAATCTCTTCCTTATTAAACGTCAACAAAGATGTAGTAAAGTGAAAAAGAAACTATAAATATGAAACATCGGCCAACCCTTTCTTGGCACAGTAACCTCTGTTTCTTATTGACCTCTTTTGTAATGACCATAAAGAAACTGAAAACCATGTTTAGCTCATTACAGCAATCAATAGTGGGGGATATTTATATTTACTACTTGTTACCACAAGAGTTAACAATATCAGTGGTATGATAGCGTTCAGTAATCTTTATTTTGATCCTTAAAATGGCATGTGATTACCTTTATAACACAGCTTTGCCTGTTTTCCATCACTTTCTTAATTTCTCTAACTGAAGGACGGTCGTCAGGTCGATAGGTTAGGCACAGTTTCATGATTGAGGAACTGCAAAGGCGAGAAAAGTAAAACCATTTTTCATATAAGAGTCGATGCAGATCGGTCGTGTTTTTTTGTGACAAAAAACAATAAATTGTGCATATTGTCATAATTAATCTTTTTTTGCGAACGGTTAGTGTAATTTAATCAATGTGCCTTAAGTTATAACAATTCTTTCAAATTTCTAGAAGAAAGGACAGCTTACTATTGAAAATTGAGATAAATACTAAAAAAATACAAAAAAAACATGCATCGGAACAGCAAGAAAGAAGTGAAGGATAAGAATGTTCAAATCAGATACATGAAATATAATTTGTAGTAAATGATGATGATATTTATATGAATATCGAGCAGACGTTGTTGACTACAAAATATATTACAAACGAAATAGTAAACGTCTTATAAATGTAAACTCAAATTATTGCCAGAATGAATAAAAAGTAATAATCTTACAGCTTCTGCGAAATATCAGACTGCTGGTGATGAAAGCTGAGCTGCTTCTGCATTTCAAATTCATGTGAAGCAACAATTTCTTGTAGTTTATCTGATCCTATTTGAAGAAAAAGACCTTGTAATCAGTACAGTAATAACTTACTCTCTAAAGAGATATTTTGAAATATCCTATTTACTGTAAAATCACTGCTGATCATTTTTCTTTCGTTAAATCTATTTATATAGTGCCCATTTAGTTGCGATAACTCCTGAAGGTGTTCGTCTCTTTCAAACTGCTTTGTCTATATTAATTTTCAACCGTAATATAGAGCAAAGAGACAAATCCGTAAAGAAAGGTTGCAAGAAGCTGCATTTTGTTTTTCACGAGCAGCGTCGTAACGGTTAACTTGGGGTAAAGTTTCTTTACATGCTATAGGAATATCTAGTGACAATTATTAAGACATCCTAGCGTTATTTAATTTACTATTCCACAATCATTGAATGCCAGACTTAACTTGAAATACAAACATTTGTTTACGGATGATACCGTCTCGGATATTAACGTGAACATTTCTTTTAGTTTAGAAATAAAATGTTGAAATTGTACCTAGAAATATTTCCCAGAATGTTATTCCAATAGCCCATATGTCACTGAACATTGTGTATGTGTCTGAACTCTTGCTCTCTGGGGCCAATGACCACAATGAGTCCTCGTCCTGTGGATGCAAACAAAACTGTCTAATCACTTTTCGAAATATTGAAAGAAACTAACCATTCGATATATTACGTACATTGTTGCCACAAGATTTTTATTGACTGAAAAACGGTGAAAATTTAATGGTCGTAAACTTACCTTTTTTATATTCATTTTCAGAAATGTTTCCGCATCTTTCGAGCAGCAGAAGTTATGTAACTTGCAAGTGTCAGACATATCAACGAGAACGTGCTTGATACATAAACCTGGATGGCAACACTGTGGAGAGAAAAAAAGGTATGCAGGTTCTTTATTATATGACAAATGTATTATTCAGATACACCAAAGTCGGATAGTAACACACGATAATTTTATTCATTACGGTTACGCGGGAAAATATCACCAATCTCTCCAAATTGTCACTGTTGGCTAACACTTACATCAAAAAGAAGGGAAGGCAACCGCGCGTTCCTTTGACTAGTCCGTTTGTGTTGTTTAGTCTTATACTAGATTTTCTATTTCCAAAGATTTGTGCAAATCTGTTTATGTTTTTGAAGTTATAATTCCCTCGCAATCAATAACAATTTTCTTGTCGAGATTTCCTGTTATTATGTAACTTTCCTCCAAATAATCAAATTGACCAAAGGTTACTTCAGTGACGAAACGAAAATTTAACGAGTATAAATTTGTGATAAATACAGTTTTACCTATACGTCTAGATTTGAGCTTTTCAAGCATGCGGCAAGAAATTATCGTCGGGGTCATGAGATCGTTATTGGATGTACAAGATTCGCAAATGAAACACTATCAGAGGTTAGTCGCACATGATAAGAAACGGTTAAATACGGATAAATGCACAACATGCTAGTTTCGGCCATTGTCGTTCTTACCCCTTGAAAGGTTAGAAATTCCATGCCATTGACAATACCTAGTCCATATCGCAAACTGTCGTCCAGGTTGGCTTGATGCATTACTTCGCCAAAGTTGGCATAATCTGATACAAGGTGCAAGCTCAAACTTGTCATTTCGAAGTACTCTTGTATAATGTAGAGAACACCTGCATTGAGAAAGCAAATATTGCATTTAGATGTACAAAAACTCACTATTACAGCATATGTATTTCTAAAGTCATGTACATGTATGTGCTTATTTTTACTGTGTAAGAAATTCGAACTGATTTGTTTTGTAACATTTTAATTGTACCTAATGGTTTGCACACATATTTAACCCGAAGAACTCAATACAATTATGTATAGCTACAGTGTCAGTGATTGTGACAGACTTCGGCTTTAAAAGAGGGAAGTTTGGTTAAGTGACACAGTGCCATACTTTCTCACCGAGTCATGTGTGTATTCTTTGTAAAGAACATTGGTAACAAAATATATCTAGTGTTTGATAAAAGAATAATTCTAATGATGCACTTTCTCGTTTCGGTGAATATGGAATACTTGTTAAGTCACACAAAGCTTTGCGTCAAACAGGAGTTATAGGAAATAAGTTCATCACCTGTAAACATAATTACCTTCGTGCTTACAATATCCGAGCGTATTCACGATGTTATGGTTTTTAGCCAGTTTAAGTTTAGTATTGCTGCAACTATGCCATAGACGCTTGGCCTCTGCCGGAGCATCCGCTGAAAAAATGAAAAGATCAGAAATATTTTACATCGACTAATGATAGAACTTCTTGGAACCGATATATTCACAAGAGGTAGTAAGCTGCCGAATCAATAAATGACCATACCCACCTACACACGTTTGGATTTTATTAGGCTCTTCACTCTGTTATCGATTGCATCTGTTTCTAGTAATGTTATAAAGTTTTTTGAGCAGTAAAAATTGATCTGTCGAAATTCGGAAGATGTATTGCTACCTGTAAAGAAATTTACCCTACCCTCAATATAAGATATAGCTACATTCAGTCGTTCACTATGGATACGGGATAGTCTTCCAGCCCATCTGCAGATTCCAGGCACAGAGTCAATAACTGTTAAGAAACTAATATTATCACGAGAGTATATTCCCGCGTTTTCTCCTTCGTAGGGGTTCACAACGTCGTCGTATTCTATACAAAAATAATAATAATAATAATAATAATAACCGATATTCTACCATTCCCTAAAGACCACAAATAGCAAGTTATACCATTTACATAATTGTTATTTATTTCAGGATATTAAGGATATTATCGTTGTTTTTCAAGTTGTTTTCATCTAAAGGATCAAATAGTTCTGGCGTAACGAAGTTTTTCACCTTGATTCAGTTGATATTAATTTACTATGTATGTAGACCAAGATATGGCCAGCGCTATCAAATAAGTTACAGCGTTGTCTTGTAAGCAGAAAATGCGTGTGAAAACAATAAGTTACCTGTCAAAGAGCCGTAAAAACTGCTTTCTTCAGAAGTATTATCAGTCGATTGCAATTGCAAGGAAGTAATATGGCTGCAAAGAAGATTCTTTAATCATTGCTTTCAATATACAACTTTAATGTGTAAATGTAATTTATTATCACTGAAACTTGTTGTGCTATTTTGCGATAGAGATAGGCTATTGGGTCCATGCATAAGCACATGAGAGGTAGGCGGTATTTATCTTTTCCTGGAATTAATATTTTGTTTTATCGTTAGTGTGGTCCACTTCTTTTCTCCGATACTTGCTCCTTAATATTTAATACAACCAAGCGATATAAAATTTATGATGGGACGTCATTGCTCGCCACATCCAGAATACCCCAATGTTAGACAACTTTTCTGATGTTGGTATGACAAATTGCCGGTATTAATTGTCTGATGCGTACACAGGGTAAGCGTGAACACATGGAGGTAATACTGTCATAAAACTGCTAATTGTTCTTCGTGTTAGCATCACACATCGTGCATACCTTTCTCCATATTACCAGTCGATACGCCGGTAATACACTATATAGACTACATGTATGATATACTGATTGAACTGACATGGATGAGTAGAATGAAATTATGCGGTTTCCCATTGTAACTTAAGTTCTACACTATTTTTTATAGGTACTTGTAATGTAATTGTGTTGAACGAGCACTGATTACAATTTTTTCGAGCATAAGTGCGCTGAGTACGTGCTCAAAAGTACTGGAGTACCGTTCAAGTACTGCAACACTGTCTATTGGCAGTTTAAATGAAGTGCTTTGTCAATACATATTTCAAAATATTGCATAAAGAAACTTACCTCTGTAGCTTATCTACGTTACGTTGTAAAGCTGGTCATGATAAACAAAAAATAGAGTTACATCCTAAGTTAGTTCGTAAACGACAACTATACAGCATTTTTTGTCATGTGGAGATCCATGTTTATATTCTTTTATTTCCAGAGCCTTCTTTTATCTTCAGTTCTTTTCGGGGGCTTGTAAAATTGTTATTCACCTTCACACAATACAAGTTAGTAAATGAAGAGAACTAAGTTAAAAGGCGGAGGAATTTAAATTTAAACAGTCCAAGACAAACCCGAATTCGTCCCACTAATGTCCAAGCGTCACAGCAGATACGTATAGGGTACAGGTCACCGTGATTGATATCCTTAAAAAATAAAATAGCAGCTGTTACAATGATCAATGACCATCGCTTAAGTAAAATGGAAGAATGATGTTCTCTTGAAGATGCTTACCATTACATTTCACGCATCCACAGGTGATGGCACACACGAGGAACACAAAGGCCAAGAAACCAGTACCTGAGTAAGCCATAACAATTATATCAGGATCAAAACTTGATGGCGCAACTGTAATTAAGATACATATTAAATGTGTGTTAAATCGGCTTTCCAAATTAAGGTTAAGTAGTCAGAAATGATAGTCGAAACTGACATCGATAAAAGTAAAATTTCTTCGTAACATAATTTTACACTTGTATGACCAACTTGAGAGAATGCAATGGATGCGTACAAATTGCAAGGAACTTCAACAAACTTGAAGTGTGAGGATTGCTAATATGCATGAAGTAGGAAGCTGAAACAGAACATACCGTGTAAACTGACCTTTACAAATATCACCACCATTGGTTTACAATTTGAACGAAGTAATGCAACATACCATTCCAAAATTAGCATACACAAATGTGCAAAACCTTTTCTTGAAATTAAATGCCCATTTTATTCTAATTAACCTGCTACATTCGATGATGTACGAATTATAGTCCATCGAAAGATTTGTCCATTGTTCGGATGGACAGCTCAAAACAATGCTTCAGTATTGTATTCAACTTACCATGGATGTAAACAAGTTTCGAATTATTTCCGAGCAAGCAGGTGATGTTATCGTGATAACGTCTTATAAAAAGACTCAACACTGAGCCAGACGTATAAATTTGTTCTTTCGTTGTATTAACTTCAAACAGTTTCACTTCTACTCCTTGCTGTGTGTCGATACCGTTTACTTTCCATTTATATTTTATCATTGGGTCCACTAGATCGCTATAGCACTGGAAGTTGTAAGAGGTGAATTCGTTCAGAATAAGGAGCGACGGACATTCTTTATCCATACAAAGCACGGTAATGCTAGGATCTGTAAGATAAGGATACGTTACACAAACGTGATCAGTTTAACTAAGGGTACGCATAGAAGAATTTTTTATATACCACGCCATGTCAATGAAATTGGATCTTTACCGATCAAACGTAAATCGAAACTTATAAAGCTGTCAAAACCTTATTTGCAGTATACATATGAATACCAGTCATCAATTCATACATACCTTTAAAATTCAACGTGTAGGTAAACAATGTTTCTGTCCCATATAAACATTGGTACGTTCCTACATTATCTGATGAAAAGCGTTGGAAATGTAAGAAAGAATGAGTATCATTAATTTTTCCTTCTACATTTTCGACTCCAATGCCACCAGGGGAAAAGTCACTAGCAAACAATACTTCCTCATTAAACTTCCAAAAGGGCCTGTCGGATTGGTTTCCGCCATAAATGCAATATAGGTATAGAGAACTCCCACGAACCACTGTCTCGTTTATACGAACAGGCGTCACTGTACAGAAAAAATAAGTAGGAATCACGACTTTTACATTGTATTACACTTCAGTTAGATATAATACTATTCTTGGTAATTATGATCAAAGCGTGATATGACACACCGTTCAAAATACAAGAGATATGATGTATACTTTGGTAGCTTAATTCATTAGTAATAATAATGCCAAATACTCCCATCAGACAATTATCAAACATACGCCTGGTAGCAAAGAATCAAAATAAATAAATAATAAACGAAAAACTTACCCTTATTGATTAATTAAGGGACATGACTCTTAATGGAGGGGCATATGTGGATATAGTAGTTTATGCATTATGGTCATTGAAGCCAACTCCCCCACCCACAAATAAAATGGTGCATTCTGCGGTATATTTAGACTGCAGTTTAGGTTTTTATAAGTACTGTAGCTCAAGACGGAAGTTTGTGCTAATAAATAATAATAGACTGGTTAATGTAGGGGCCTGAACCTTTATGATAGGAGGAGGGTACACCCGAAGTAGTGGTCCTTTCTCGGTAGAATGCAAACACCTCTCAACTGGATCGTGTGCCCCGACGGCGTTGGGGGCAATGGCCTCAGCCACCACTCCCACTATGCGAAATTTAATTTTAGCACGCCGAATGACATCGGAAATATGAACAACTTTTTTTGTGATTTATTTTCTACTTCGCTCTACACTGACCAGAAAGTTACAACATTTTCATAGGTTTAATCGAGGAGAAACCGGATAAGAACTAAACTGGTGAAACAAAAAACCAGGAATGGATTGATAAACTTACCCTGTCCGTTTAAAGAGGATATCTTATTGAACAGGAAGAAGGTAAAGAAAATTGTGATAACCTGAGAAGATTGAACAAAATAAGGTATGAATAGTGAATATTTAAAGATATGTAGTTCATTGTATTCTATAAGACTTTGCATCCATGTAAAGTGTTTTCCATACCAATTTTAACTGTACGCCATTACACAAAGCCTCGTTGAAAACACAAGGTGGAGTGCCATGCCACAGAACTTTCAAATTATATGTGTATTAAGCCTCCACGAGGGGGGAGGCTGTCAATGAAACTATGCATTTTTTAATAAGTTAATAAACAGATTAACCAACATCTCAAGTACATTTTTATTGCGACATTAAAACTTCTATGGGATTCATAAACTTCGTTAAAATATTACCTGAGCTACTTGAGTTCAAGGACAAAATCAAGTGCAATGGTTTTGATTTCCTGCATGAAACTTTCACTGCTTTCACACAAGAAATGTTCTATTCTGATGCTTTTCCGGGTTTGCCTTAGCTAAAGATCTGATTAATTATGTACTACCATATGTATAAATTATTGTTCGTCATTAGATACAACAGTTAGGAATGGAAAACCCTGACATTTACTAGTAAGTTTTATCATTTCTACTTGCCAAAAGGAAGAAGAAATTACTGTTAACTAGTATACGCACCATTTCCACCAGCCAATCAGAGCTGCGTTTTTACATGGAAGGTCCCTGAACAGCTTCCGAATGAAGGGTCAGTGCTGAATTGTGTGTTTGCTGTAAGTGAGATGGCCAGATATGTTGACTCACGAGTGAAACACATTTAGTCTTATTAAAATCGACACACGTATTTCACATTGACAAATGAGTGACCATTCCCTTCTAATGTCGTTTAACACACTAGTGCACTGAGACTTCCTTGTCAATAGAAGTGAAGGTAATATAAGCGTACGACTACATACATGGACACGCTATCAATCTCAATTATTAGCACCTACCCTCAGGCATCCCTTGCAGTCAATGGAGATGTTTTGTTAATTCTCGGTGAAATCGTATTCATTCCATATTAACCTTCTAATGCTTCCCATCAATAATTAATCCGACCAGTGTAATATATTTATATCAGAAATGATAGGGTAATGAGTGCAATATAATCGCACTTCATTCATCCGAAAGCTCACCTTGGGTTTACTTTTTTTATGAAATACAAAAAATACTTGGTATCGACAATTATGTATCATATACATTGTCTTATCAAACTAATACTTGATTTTCTAGACATTCAATACATAACGCGGCAATTATATAACGAAATGCGTGTTGTTTACAATAAACAGACTATATACATAGTTTGTATAACTAACAAATAACTTTTATATCGTGCCTTAAACCTTGATGTAGCCTTACCTGCAGAGAGACACTGGTTTGCACACATTCAGTATTACTGCATATAAATATCAGGCACAGCAATGTTCATTGAATTCAACAGATGTCATGCAAAATTGCCACCGTCCGGGAGAAGTATTTCTTCCAGTTACTGATTTACTGAAGTTACGATATTAGTTCGTGAACGCTCTAAAAAATAATTTCATCGCTTGAAAGAGACTTCATGTAATCCTTGTAGACTGCAACTTGTGGTAGAAAACAGCAAATATCGCGAACTTTGCATCAATTGCCGTAGGACGTAGTATGCGTACATTGATGTTTGTAGAAATGATTGCTAGAACTGCTTAAGCTGAACATCTCGTCATCTGCCATAAAAGAAACTCTTGTCAATACTCAAAATAAATATCAATATATTAGTTTCCAAAACAATGACCATTGTAATTGTAATCAGCTAGTTTCAGGAAATACATTTTGACTTTCATGCTTTTGTCAACTTGACGTGCGTCTCACTAAAAGTTCCGTCATCTACTCGCCGTGTTAGTGATGTAGCACAAAGGCATGCGCTTAACTTGTAATGCCTAGCTTTAAGCTTCTGTTAATTAAGTTATCCAATCATTGAACAGTTCGACAGCATGAGACAACTGTTGGACTTATGTAAGTGTTGGCTCATATGAGGCAAAATAATAAAGATGTGATTTAAATGAGAATTATCAAAGCCCTGTGAATATCTACAGCAACGTAAAAAAGTTAAATAGAAACAGAAGCTCACGAACATTTTCTAGCAAAATTGTAATAGTTTTGTGACATTACCAACTTCAAAGTGGGATTAACTTATTGCATCTCTAAAATGAGGAAAATAGTTTTTTTTTCTTCATGCAAACAGAAGTCCCTAATCAGGGAGGTAAGGGAAGGGAACTAAGTGGTATATTTAAGCCTCTGTCAATAATTTGCTAAAAAATCAAGAAGCATGAAAGAGACATATTCCAAGGAAAGGTCATTATTTGCTCTTTATTTTGAAAAAGAAATATCTGAGAGTGTTGCAGTCTTCACAGGCTTCGCCTATTAGACCTTCAGTAATGTGACATAATACATTCTTAACGAATGAGAACTCCACTCTTCCGGAAATGTACAATGTTCTTAAAATTGCTATTGGGAAACACATGATTTATCTGAAATGTAGCAGCTTCATGGGTTTAGCTGCATGGATCTTGCTCTGCCGGCGAGTAGGGCCCTGTACACTTTGTCAGAAATTATTTACCCTCACACTCTCTCTCTCCACCCACCTCTCTCTCCACCCACCTCTCTCTCCACCTCTCTCCACCTCTAACTCCCTATCTCCCTATCTCACTATCTCTCGCTCAGAAATACCCTCTTACGCCTCTGAAAACATCATTTTTGGTATAATCTGTTTTTCGAGAAAATAGAACGACGATGCCTACTTTCAATGTAAAGATATTGTACAATACGATGATAACTTTATCGTGATCAATTTAAAGGAAGTACCGTAAACAAAATATTTGGTGTTGGTGATTTAACCTCTTCATGAAAGTTCTTTTAGAACGTCTACAAGAACGCGAAGGCGCTTGCAATATAGTAAAAGAACAGAGGTACATAAATTGTATGAGTGTTGTACAACTACATATTCGACATATTTTCTTTCTGATATATTTATGTTATATTGGGTACATGTAAACATATGAAAGCCTCTGGATCAACCCCGTGAATTGCTTATTTAGCCGGCAGATTATTGCGATCAGCGAATATCACACAGAGTAAAGATAACATTAAACTCCTGCATTCATTTACAGAATTATCAAATATATTTCTTTTTAGCGAACAATGAAACTGGTAGCATTATACAAAACGCACAGGATTCAAATATATAACATTGAAAATGATTATTAAAATTAAATTAAAAATCAAATGATTGATTAATATAGCAATTTCAGATACTTATTGTTCCAAACACATTTGTAGTCGGATTACACTGTACGAGTGTGATTTCGGAAAACGTATTTCTGGAAGATGGTGAATATTACAGGATAACACGGTCACAAAATTCATTTTCGTATATTATCGACCATTTTAACCAGGATACAAAGACACGCCCTATTATACTTATTTAAAGGAAATGTTTTAGCATTAAAAAAAATCCAGTTCTTCACAAAATAAAGGTAAG
>JAAAKB020042876.1:0-14247 GCA_010014835.2 Apostichopus leukothele
AACTGCAGTATTATTACAAATTACGTATCAGAGCCTACCGTACATGTTTAATGTAGATGATCCTAGCCTAATTGGTATAATAAGAATGCAGTTACGCGCTAATAAGAAAGCTTATTTACTCTTTTAGAAGCAACAACGATTCCTCATGCAGTTCGAACAAAGCATCGTGCTAGCGGGCCTGACTATATGGGAGGGGCTTTCAGGAGGGTGCAACCCCTGAGATGGGGTTGGTAAGTAAGCTCACGAAAATATGGAGTGGCCTGGAAAAGCGAAATATGAAAAATATTCCTCCAGTAGTCTACTCAACAGGATTATTACGGAGAACAGTATATAGTTGAATATATCAGGAGAACAAACCACACAACAGAAAGGATCATAGAAAATCATATTTGTTTGTAAACCAGTTCCTGGCGTTTCTATTAAAATTCCTTGCTGTATTAAATCACAAGTGGTAACATATATATATATAGAAGGTACGTGACCAGCACCATACCAACCTGTTTGACTAATAACACGTTCATATTATATACATAGCAAATTTGATCGTCGATAAAATAACATAACAACACCGAACATAAAGAACCAAATTCTACCAGAGAATTATCCTCCTTATAATACCAACCCCCTCAAAAAAACCTAACGTAAATATAGAGGTTTTCTTTACATGTGGGATTCAAATGAGAGCAAAACAAAAAGAACTATTTAAAACCAAACAATAAACAATGGAAAATAAATGAATTCTAACATTACAGTATATGGGAACTAGTGGGCTGAAAAATTTTTTTTTTTAAGAAACAAAACAAAAGTTATAGAATACCAAGCTGGGACTTGGATGGCACCCACTGTCAAAGTAATACTTTCTTAACCCAAAACTTAAGATTTTGTAAATATAGGCTTCTTTAAATTTAAAAATAAACCGTCGTGTTTTGGTTTATTTACATGTTTTCTTTCTTTCCTTCCTTCCTTTCTATCTCTCTTTCTTTTCTTGTTTTGTTAATATCGGTTTAGAGTTTGAAATTTTCTCGAGTCCTAGGAGTCTCTAACATGAAGGATGAAGACGTCCTGCCAGTTTTTTGATTTCTTTGATTTCTAGGACAGTCTGTGCTCAGTGTCCTGCTACACGCTACATATAGCATATAAAACAATAAGTAGATATTCATATGTGATAACCAAGGCACAGGCAATGTCAATAGATTAAAATACAGCGGCCCAAAAGATAAAACCCAAAAAATCTCAAATCCACACTTTTCACGGACTTTTTTTTGCTCTTTCTAAAGTTCACAAATTCACAACAAGTGGAGTTATTATTATTATTAATATTTTATTATTCTTGGTTCTAACACTATTCAGAACTTTATGAAAATGACTTTGCAATGAGATAAATTGATATAAATAGTACTGACATTTACCCACATTACTGATATAAATAAAATAACTGCGATATAAATCAACTTTGTATACATCAAATGGATGACACATGAAAGGGTAAGTCCAACAAAAAGAGTTTTTAATCATAAATGTTATCAAGCTTACATTACTCAAATCATGTCTTCGGAATGAAATTGATGCACAAGCACTCAAGAAAATAAGAAAAATAAATACATGTTTAGCAATTGCGCTACACTAATTTTCACCCATTTTTTTACGGTTAACATAACTATAGTTTGTATCACCCTAATGGGGAAAAATCGTTTCACTGAAACTACAACATTTTTTCCAAACAGTTAACTTTTCCATTATACTGTGTCTATTATGAGAAAAAAAAAGAAACATTCTTTGAATATTTCACAAACGGAATCAGTTTTGAAATTTGCATAGCAGTATTAAAGTTGATGAATTTTTATTGTTATAATGTACAGACAAAGAAATATACAACATTGCAAATGTAACGGCACTGCAATATTTTGTATGCTCTAGATTATCTTCAAATTTATTTTAGACAGCAAGCAGGCGACCGAGCTAAATAGATGGATTTGGCTTTGTTTTTACCAATGGAATCTAAATTGGTTATTTAGAAGCTATTATAAAGCCGATACATACATGCATTTGTTATGCTTCATTACAGCGGGTACCGGTCGCAAGGCTTAATTTACGCAAACGAAACGATCATTAAAGAAGTCAATATTCAACAAACAGTAACAATTCGTCTGAGTATTTTACATATTAAAAACGGGTTGACTGATCGATATTTTCTATAAACAAGCAGCAGGACCAAAACTAACAAAATATTCAATCTGTGGTAAAAAAAGATCGCTATACGCCATCAATTTGTAAGAAAAAAATATCTAACTGTAAAGCACGGTGACAATTAGAAGGGATTTAATTTCTATATTTATTTTTCACTTATTTATTTATTCATTTTCTATTATTGTATACTTTCTCCTGGCTTTTTGTTTCTTCTATTTTAATAAATTGGTCTACAATTCCCTGCAGTGTGCCACGCTCAGCAATGCTCACACTCTGCAGTATTTCAACGAGACGGCGACAGGCAGACCCCGCGATGTTCTACACGATTATTAAGCATTAATACGTTCCATTGCTATTTCATGCCCGACATATTTTCATGTGACATTGAATTCAAATATAACAACCCAAAATTATACAAGGCGTTTTTGGTTGATATCGGTCAATACAAATGAATAACAAATTGTTATTGAAGTTTATACCTAAAATGTGACTTAATGAAAAAGGGATTTTATTCTTTCATTTTTTGTGACTAGTGAATTTGAAATCAAACCGTATCATTACATATTGAACAAATTTACGAGATTCCTTCACCTGTAATACGAAAAATCATTCCTGGTGACTAAAAGGATCAAATACTAGTGGTGAAGTAGACAAAAATGCATACATTTGTGAATGAAAACATGTGAAGGAAAATAAATATGAGATAACTGTTGGAAGTTACACCCGGACTACAGGCATTGCCTTCGTCGTACATTCATTCTGCAAATATATATACCGCTTTTGCTTTTGCTTTTGGTGATAGGGACCTTCAAATCATTTTTTTTCTGTGGGCAGTTTATGGAAATTCACTGGTGTATATATATATATATATCTATATGTTTTAATTATTTTATGATCCTTCCCATCTGCATTTACAACTTTTGACTTGATGATAGAAATAAACTTAAATAAATTCAGCAATAAAACTGGACCTGGTTTTTGCAAGAAATACAGTATTTTATAGCATGTGTGAAACCAAGATCAAACTATCATCTCAAGTCGACAACTACAGTAGATTCCATTCATGCCTACAGAATTAAATATGTGCTGATACGTCTCGGTACAAACACCATTTTACAGACAATTACAAAGGCCATTAATTACCAGATAGTGGTATAGTTTCTTGCACTAGTTTCAATTACTGGAACAAAACAATCTCATTAAACAATCAACGAAATGGGAAGACATTGGGGAAAGGTCACTTCTACATTTCTAATTGAGTTATCCTTCTTCTCTGTTTTTGAATGTTTGATTTCATCACTTTAGTCTCTTTCCAACCAATTATGCAAAGCTTTCAAATTTATGTAAGATATGCCTGCAGGGAAAACTTGACATATTTAGTAGGCACATGTTTCCCAACCACTTGCAAAGACAAGATTTTCTTTTTACTTATTTTGATAGGGCTTTCATAGAATAAACTAGCAATATAAGCACAATGTAAGAATATCCATCGTGCACTGAGTGGGAGTTTGTTAATATAACTATCAAACCTAGCATAATATGTTGGTTAAGTTATCCGTTAAAGGTTCACAGAAGGTCATATTGGAATGTACAGACTGTACAACCTGTGACAAACAGACAGACAGACCATTCAACAAATCACAACTTTAAACTCTTGAGCAAACTTACCTCTAATAATGAATATCCTCAGTTTTGATGACACAGACTGTTAGCTTCTTAAAACCTCTTGTTTCAATTCTTGACATACACACAGTTCTTGGACATTAGACATACATGAACAGTATTATATACAGTACAATAAACACTGTGATATTGAAAGTCCACTCTTTGTACTCAGATTGTTATGGACTTAATGGTCATAGAGAACAGAAGGGGGGAGGGAGGGAGTGGGAAAAGGAGGGGGGGAGACTGGCGTCGACTCTGGTATAACGTGTCATACAGCGATTTGTACTTGTAACAGTGTTTGTATATATATAGTTTTATTTTATGTATAACGACACTTCTCAGAATCCAGGCTCCTGCTTGAGTGATAAGTTCATTTCTGACTTAAGATCCAGGGATAGATCTGAATCGAGTAAACTTGAAGCACGCTCTGACACATCCGTACTCTCTCTGCCCCTGATAGCTTCTGCGACCGTGGCGAGTGTTTCCACTCCGGGGGCCCTCTGGAGGAACGTGGAAGTGTCAAGGAGTGTGTTGCTCATTGCAAACTTTAACAGAGCCTTGTATTTGAAGTTAAGATTCTCCAACTCATCTTTCAGCTCGGCTTTTTCTTCTCTCAAGTCTGAGACTGTGTCCTGTAATTTCTTTGCGACATTCTCTAAGGAATCTTTCTGGGTGATTCTCTTCTCACGACAATTTGCGGCGTAACCACGGTTCTTCAGGGTCCTCCTCCTCTGCTTCAGGAGTGACACGGTCTCCTTGGAGAGGGTCCGCAGTCGCCTGTTCAATTCTCGCACTGAGCAAGCCACCAAATCGTTGTCGCTGATAAACTGTTCCGAATTAAAGGAGCCAGCATCTTTTCTGGTCACTGGAGTCTGATGAGGTAAAAAAAACCAAAAGGAAACGAAAAGGTGAAAATAAATGGGAATTTTCAAAAAAAATTGTTCTATGGTGACCAAACAAAATAGAAATGAAATAATAACTTCGTCTGATGTTCTAATTCCAGTACAAAACTTAACTGAAAATAAGATATAATACAGTGCAGTGCAGTGCATGCTGGATGCCCTCGAGATTCACACCAAACTAATCTCATTTCAACACCAAATGAATTTTAAATTTCATATTTTATCACAAATAATGTACAATGTGAAATTTAGGTTCATTGCTATACACAATTTTTTTTCCCCTTTCCTTTTTCTCTCCTAAGATTAAACCTTCAATTCCAAGAAGGAAAGTTTGATACTATAGAGAGAGAAATGGGTACTTAAAGAAGTTGATTAGCTTATACAGTTACAACTTTACAGTATCCTAGCTGCCTATACAGTTATACTCATCTGTTGCCTCACTCCATGTACAGTACTAATATAACACTTTACATCAACAAATTTACTACGGGGTTACATTCAAGCTGAGTTAATTAAGCAACATTGTCATAAATTTCAAGCCTTTGTTTACAACCCAGTTGGTTGAATGTTTTTATTTTATTTTACAGATCCCTACAGCATATCATCAAATATACCCTGATGTGTTGATGTGCACAATGGGCTAAGTTCTGAAAAAATTCAATGCTAGATGTATTATATATATTTCTATCAAAACATTCACTTTGACTTACAGTAAAATAACTTTTTTTTAAAGAAATATTATATAACGTCTAGCTAGATCACCTCTCAGAATCATTCCTTGGCATGTTTTAATTTGTTTGTTTCTTTGTTCTTTTTTGGCTTATATTTTTTGATTTAACTTTAAGCAGGAATAATAACCATAAAAACCAACATATTGTTACAAAGTACAAACAGTACTTATGGCATGTTTGTCAGATCATAAAATACTTTATTTTAGTAATTATTTTAATTAAAATTAGGCTGATTATGTATATATCTGACAGAAAGATATGAAGCAAACTCTGTTGATTTATTGTTTTGCATAATTATTCAACAATCTCTTTCTTTCATGTCGGCTGACTTTCTGATAATTATGTATTATAACTTAAGACTTGTGAGAAAGTGCATTGTTTTCTACATAATGTAGTACTGTATATATGGTTGTTTTTATACAGGTTTCTTTGGGGATGCAACAAATGGCACTAAGTTTGGTCAAATCTGCCAGAAATATTAGACTGAGACTAATTCAGTGGTTCATATTTTGTGTAGCTGTTTAGAAGGCTCTGATCATTGTCTCTTGTTAACAATACTACATTGTTCCTGTGAAAAATACTGCTTAGCAAACTTTGGACTCGAACAAAGAAAATTTGACCGTTTCGCGTAGCGTCTTGCGATGTGAAGCAAACGACTCCCCACTTGTTTGCTTTTTTTTGTACTTTAATTGTCACAATTTGCTTTTGTTTTGTACTTTAATTGTCACTATTAGGCTACTTTATGTTTCATTTTGTCCCCCACTCACTAAACAGTATCAGAAAATGAAAGAGCAACAACAACACTGACTGACATGTAAATAAACAACAGAAAATAGCAAAGAAACATGTTACAGTAGTACTACTAGAACAGGATTCACACTACATACAGTTAGTTAAACTCAGGGTTACAAGGGAGATCTGCTCTACTAACAATGCTAAGCTGGCTAGCCAAAGATATCATTTACTCATTTCATGTATTTACACTCTAACAGTAACTTAATGCACTGCTTGACAGTCGACTTGTTGTCTGCTTGATAACTACAGTCAGTTTGCTAAAAAAAAATGTTCAAATGATTTTATTTTGAACTTGAACAGAAATGAAAGTCTTATAGCAGACACTTCAGGAAAGATTGGCTGCTGAAAAAAGAAAATTGTACTACAGTCCTAGAATTAAGTGTGCAGTACAGCATGATTCAAAAGATATCCTTTGCAGAGTTGGCAAGGTATATAGTAAAGATTATATCTTTAATTTTGTATTAAAAATCACAGTGCATTTGATCAATTCTGATGAATGACCGTTATAAATATTGCAATTGTCAATTACAAAATAAAATGTTTAACAATTTTTGTCTGAATACTGACGGCAAACTGGAAAAGAAACCCTCTCTCAATTCCACAAAACATGAGTTAATGTAAACAAAGCATGTGTGTAGTTCGAGCAATAGATGGTATTTGAAATAACCATGTACAAAGCCTTGTCAATTTCTGGAGACGTAGCCACAACCAAAATGACACCAAAGTTAAACTTTTTAAGTATTTCTCAGATTTAAAAGAAATCGCAGTCAAATTAAAAATGCATTCTGGGAAATAGAAAGGTTGAGTAAACACAAATTTGGCAAGAGTATAAAATTTCTGGAGATGAATTCGAAACATCCGAAATGATACAAATGTTATTTCTGACACAAAAAAAACAATCCAATCAAATTTAAAAGGTTAACTGGGAAAATAAAAAGCTGAGTAAACACAAAATTTGGCATCATGAGTATATCATTGCAAAAACCTGTTACAAATAAAACAATTTCAATATACTTATGAATGAAATATCATTAGAAAGAAAAAACAGAATTAACTTTATATATAATGAAAAATAAATTATAAAAAAAACATTAATTAACAAAATTTTGCACAATGTTGAAAAGACAAACATTTCAAAATTATACTATAACTCTCTTTCTGAAAATTAGTAGAAAAAACTTTATCCCCAAAAAAATCATGAAAATTTGCAAATTTGACTTTAAGAATTTACCTGAGGTATGGTGAGAGGTGGTTGATATGCTGGTTGCATGGGGTAGGCAGGTTCCTGCTGGTAGTTACACTGCTGGGGTGGGGGAGGGGATGGGTACAACTGCTGTGGTTGCCCATACATGCACTGCTGAGGGTATGGGAATGATGTCGGTTGTTGACCAAAGTACATGCTTGAATCGAAGGTATCCATTTATCACCGCTAAAAATGAACTTCACAATTCCCAATGGAAACCCAAAAATATTGTATTAAAACTCCCACAAATATTGGAGCAGCTCAACTTTAAATATGAAATTTGTACAGGAATTGCACAGAGTTTTCTGATGGAGTGAGAGTATGTGTCCAAAGCCAGTTTCAGAAGTGCCGCAGTCATAAAACCAAACAGGACTTTAAAAGCACGAAAAACTTTTGAAACAATAAACTTCATCAACTCGACTGTGCTCTCTGATCTGCCGTCATACAATCGCCAAAACAGGGCATGATTGGCTACTTAGAACTCTCCAACAGCCAATAAGGAACTTACGTCAAATGACCTCAATCGTTGTGACTCAAATTGAAAGAAGGATATATTTAGTCAGTGGGTGGCTGGCTTGCTCTGTACACTAAAGCTATCTACGTAAGTACAGGCTTACACAGGAACTCGAAAAAGGAAACAAAGGCACCATACATGGAGATGGTCTATTTATATCGGCATTCACAACCAAATGCTTCAGTGGGTCTCTGCTGTCTATTCTCAGAATATTTTCAATGCATGGAATGTACTATATATGTAATACTCCAGGATTCAAGCGCGGAAGTTGACAAAACTCGCTGTAAACAACTCCACCTTGTGGACGGCTATGCACAGTTTGCGGTTTATAAAATCATACGTCCGAGCTTTATTCTATAATTAGCATTTGATCTTCTGTTCCCTTGTGAGTGGATGGGTGTGTTGTCCAACGATACTATGTTCCATGAACCTTGCGACAAAGGTACAGGACAATATTGCAACCCAATCTGTTTAATACACAATGGTACCCGACGAGAACAAGCCATTTTGTTTAAAGTCGCACTGATTTGCACTTACTATTCTATGCTGTAGGTACAGTAGTTGTACACAAGGAATACTTAAGTAGAAGTAACAGAATCTTGCAACATTTCAATTTTATAACAATGGAGGTTATATTATGTCTGCTTCCCACTCCACTTCAAAGTTTTAAACCCTAGAACTGTTATGGTAGGTGTGGCTAAAGGTTGTTAACCTCAACAGTATATATGACACTGCTCTGACTGTAACATGAGACCTATACAATCATAAACATCCTCTCTACAATACTTTATCAAACATATCTGTGACATGGTGATTAGAAGTAATGTACAAATCAGTTACAGATTTCTTTACAAAGAGACCTGGCAGAAATATTAAACTCTGATAACAACAGCTCAACACTCTTAACAGGTGTTACTGTACAATCTAGAGTCGTACCACAGTGGGGCAATCTTTTAGGCCCACGATCCAGGGTTTCCCAGGCAGAGTGGGTCACAACCCACCAGACCACCAATCCTCAGAGTCCATGTTAAAAAAATACATGAAAGCTACAGTAGTTTGGACTATGGATCTTCACTTCAAAGAAAAATTAACTTAATTAATGTCAAACTCCAAAAACTGTACTAGACGGTTTTGTGTTTTCAAATGTCTGGCAAACTCCAGCGGCCGACCCCAGAGATTTTCGCAACCCACCTATTGGTCTCGCTCTATACAGTAGTTTGTGGCCGGTTAAATACCTAATTATCTCCGCTTTGACAGTATTGATGAGACACTGGCTGAGTTCCTTGAAGACGATACAGATCCTAACAAAGTTGTAGCCATTCGCTTGAAGAGAACGATATCACTTACAGTACTTAGATCGAAAAAGGAAAGTTTAAATATCAAAAGTTCGCCAAAAAGACATAAGTCAACCTCTTGGATGACATTTCCAGAGACACTGTACCAGGAAACTATTTAGTCTGCATTAATAACATCATGGTATAGTTTTAATTGTGATGATGTAGATTTGAATGATATCGTGTCAATCCTTCTAAAACTTTTCTTCCCTTTACAACCCAGTACTTCCTCAAATTTTAATTTTATATTTATTCACCAAAAAATGACAACTAAGTGTGCAGAAGCATATATATTGCCTTTAGTTTTCTCTCGCTTGTCCTTTCAAAAATGAAAAAAACCAAGAGTATACCAGACGGTATATAAACTGAATACTTCTATGTGGTGCAGGTTGTAGTTATGAGAAAATCAGATAATTTACACATTTAACACTGAGGTTTAAAGTTTCTACAAAAGATATCCTTAAGTTGTTGGTAATAACAAGCAAAGAAATCAATAAAGTTTGGCAAGTCTGCTAACAAATGAGTTTCATCAAACACATGTTCTGTTCTTTAAGAGTCAGGGCTTATTCAAGGCATTATAAACATCAAGTGGCACAAAGAAATTTACAACCTCAGTCCTGATCAAAAAATCCCACTTTACGCGCCTTTTTCAAAAACATAGGGAATGTCTAGAGTACAGTACCGGTCAAAGTGCTTACTCAACATATTTATGACTAACAGGTACTGTAGTGTCCAGACTCCAGCAACTGTTATCAGCCAAACAAAGCTCATTTCCAGCAGTAAGGCTGCATTGCACTGCATGAATTGGGAAAAGGTTTCCACATGAACGGGTAATCAACAGGAACAGAGTCCTTGTCTACGCAGACGAAGGCTGGTGACAAGTGCACTACGGTACCACACTGTTTGAACTTACAACTGCGGTTTGACTGAATCACACCTCTCTGTGTTCTCTGTACAATTGACATGACGTCAATCAACACTGTGTGCGTAATACACCAGTGCCATAATAATACCTTACATGGTAAGGGCTGTGTCTACAGTGATGGATCTAAGATTATCCACACTATAAAAGGCTGAATGCTCAGCTCACAACAACCATTAATAGAAGAGACATCTTTTAACAATTTAGACAGTTCTTAAGAATTCCCTACTGTACAGTTTACTGTACACAGCAGGCTTGCATAGCAAGTTAGAGAACTAACTAGAGTACATCGCCGTTTATCGATCAAATCAACTCTTCTCGTTTCGAGAAGATTGAAAAAAAATCATAATAATAATCTGACAAAACTTGCTACTTCCTCAGCTCTCACTTTGAGAGACCTTACTGAAACTTAGTTATATTTGAGCGTAAATAGTTTATACAAGTCCTAAATAAGTCTGCAAATTTTTTAAATTAATTTTGGTAATTTTCTGACACTGAGTAATGACAGAGAAATGTACTAAATCAAGGAAAACACTTGAATCGGAAAACACATATTTCTGTGTATAAAATACAGTTTATACAGTTTTTTTACCATCTGAAGACAATACAACTTGTACAATTTATGCTCACAGTTGTGTACAACACATAATGTACACTTATTATGTGCATGCCAAGGTACAGAAACTCTTTGTCATTTCCTATTAAACAAGTGGACCAAGTCAATTTTGAAAGGAATATTTCCCCCCACGATTTCCCCTGTCCACACGAAGGACAGTAAAACTGAACAGCTGGAGGTGGGATTATACTCTCAAACTGTTGTTAAATATTGTCAATGTAAATGTCAGTTGCCTTTTGAAAGACAAAAGAGATTTAAACAGGAAGAGAAAGAGCTTTTAAACTGCTGCATTTTTGTAAATGTCATACACTGTATGAGATAATTATGTGGGAGGGAGGGAAAGGTGTGGTAATTTGATTACTTTCATTCGATCTGAGTCATTTTTCTACTCCTTGGTTTTTATTCATATTTCTTGAACATAAATTCATTAGTTGCACGCGAAATCGTTAGAGACGTTACTTCCTTGATCGTTAACGACTTCCATAAGACAATGAGAATAGACGATCGTCTCTCGGTAAGAAAATACGGATTTTCTTTATAGTACTGTAGATATGTATGCAAGTTGTTGGCCAATAAAAACCTGCCAGATTTTCCCTCCCACTTAACAATAATGAGTCAAGAAACCTGTTCACCTTTTACAAACTGAACTCTTCAATTTTGTTGGTAACGGCTACTAATTAGATTAATTAGATACTCAGAAACAATTCCTTAAAGTTCTCAAATAAACAGTCCCGGAGAATGTCACAGGATTTCGAATCCAGTCTCAGACATCGAGACGTGTTAATCAGAAAAAACAATACAGAAAGAGGGAAGTACTGTACAAACCCATCAGTTTAAATTATATCAATTGATCTTTCTTTCCTTTTTTTTTTTTCTACGGGATATAAAGCAAGATTTCAGTTCTCAAGGATAACCACCTTTTTTTTACAAGGGTTAAAACAAAAGCTCACCTGAAATCTTTGAAAGATTTTCTATGCTGTTATGAGAGTGAGAGCAGGCTTAGAATACATGGGAACAGCACACACTGCAGTATTATAACTGATACAATGGCCGGGAATTAAATCAACTTCCCATTGTCTGTTAAATCGCACTTGAAAAACTTTACAGTATGAATCAAAGAAGTGGAGAAAACTATTTCAAAAGAGAAGTACTTTTCTTCAGACGACACAAGAGTGCATGCAAAGAATAAAAAAAATAAATAAAAAAAAGTAGCCTGAGAAAAAAATCATCTCACTGGATTGTTAAATCAAAAGGAAAGTTTGACTTCCAGTGAAAGGAAAACTGTCAAGGAAACGTGCTTTTACAGAGAATTGCTTCCTGTGCAGAAAAGAATGGACGTCAATAGATGCCATGATTTCCTGCTATGCGCAGTGTACCTGTGTGAGAGTTAGAGAGAGTGCCGTTTCCAAATAAGGCATTGGGTTCCCCATTCACAAAATTCAAATTGCAAACAATGACGGCTGCGATCATCAAAAGAGGTTTCAAGTGGCGCGGTTTCCGCTTATGTCTGATAAATCATTAACGAGGGGTTTTTATTACGAGATCGTTTCGGCTTTAATGGAGGGTTGAAGCACAGGAAACTTACAACAGTTGCCGTGGTGTATATAATTAGGTATACTATGATTGAGATTGGTCATTAAAATCCCATTTTTTTTTTTTAAAACCTGTGTGAAACTTCCTTGTTACTGTTGTAATGTACACTTTTTAGTACTTCATATCCATTCTTCCCAGCCTCAATTTGAATGACAGTTTGTCAGATGACAAGGAGAGGTACTTATAATGTATTCTGCTGTTCAGTAACTGCGGTTAAATTTAGCTCAGATCAATCACAATTCCGTTGACCTTGGCTTTGTTAACCCAAAATAAAGTCAATCATTTTTTTTTCTCTTTTCTTTTTCTTCAGTTCATGTTTTCTTTCTAAAACTAATCTGACTTGTAAACATTGATTATTTGCACTGTATTCCCTAAGTTGTTTTACAATTTTACTTTTGACAAAAGCATCTTCAACTAAAACTGAAGTGAAACGGACAGAAGTGTACACAGAGGCACACTCACAGAACAGTGAATACAGTATATATAGTTGGATAATAAGGAGCTATGGCAGGGGTGTAACAGTCACCCCATTGTACTTCCACGGTTCAACACTTTAACAAACTCCATGCAGAGTATAAAGAAAACCAAGTTTCAGACTACTTTCTTAAACACTGAAGAGATGTAATGACCTATTCATGTGCAGATGTGAGCATAATACTGATAAACCAACCAAAGAATCAGCCAAATCTTGAAAAGTTTTCATTTTGTGGACAAAGTTCAGCACAGTGTTTGTCCAAGAAATCTTGAAAGCTGTTAACCTGGACTCTGGGACTAAGCTGTTAACCTGCACTCTGGGACTAAGCTGTTAACTTGGACTCTGGGACTAAGCTGTTAACTTGGACTCTGGGACTAAGCTGTTAACCTGGACTCTGGGACTAAGCTGTTAACCTGGACTCTGGGACTAAGCTGTTAACCTGGACTCTGGGAAAAAGCTGTTAACTTGGACTCTGGGACTAAGCTATTAACCTGGACTCTGGGGCCTACAGTAGCAATAAACCTGGAGTCAGCAACATAGCAGCCCACCCACAATCTGGGGCATACAGTGGCAGCAAAGATGGGAGTCCAGGACAAAGCAATACACCAGGACTCTGGGACCTAGCAGCAAAGCTGGACTCTGGGATACAGTATAACAGAGCAAAATCTTTTTTATTGAATGTGCAGAAGAAACAACATTATCACAATAAACACAATAAACCCAAAATGTTTATTAAGTTCTCATAAAATCAGATGAAAATAACATAAGAGGCAAGGATTGGTCCAACCATAAATGAAACAGGAGTCATTTAGGTCTTTCTATTGAACGATTGATCTATAAAGAAAAATAACTCTAAAAGAAATGGTTTTTACTGTGCAAAAACCATCCAGCTCTGGTATCAAAATGTACAATGTGATGCCATGGAAAATTTCATTGATGTGATAAAATGAAAAGATTCTTTTACAGGACTACAGCAGCATACTAAGAATCTGGGCGGTCTGACACATAGCCGGAAAAGAAGACTTTGGGACCCTCCCAGCAAACCTGGACTCTCGGATCTAGTTAACCTGTACTGTCAAGGCAGTACAATCAGTGCGGGGCAAATGTCCATTGATTCGATAAGTATTCAAGACACATACTTACCATTAATACTAAACATTAATGTTATATAGCAAATCAAACCCCTACATAGGATAGTCAACTTGCTGCACAAGTATTTAGAGCCTATGAAGCAATTTGTTTTTCTTTTGGGGGGGGGGGGGGGAGCCCA
>JAAAKB020043314.1:0-14233 GCA_010014835.2 Apostichopus leukothele
AAGAAAACATGTATACTGTAGCTGTGAAGTACCTATCTCTGTCAATTCTGGTGAAAAGAGGTGATGAGAGATGATGTTTTGGCGTGGGGGGGGGGGGGTGGGGGGGGAGGAATAGGCCTACTGTTTAATTTCTTTTTCAGCCCTAAATTTTGCAATATATTTTGTATTAGTTTTGCAGTTATGCATTTTAATAATTCATGTCATTGCCAAACAGAATATCTAAATCAGATACTCTTTACTCCTATAGTAGCGTTTAGTGTTTGACTAACCATTTCAAGTAACTTCACAAAATCTTTTGAGTACTGCTCAAATTAAGATTGCATTTGATCACACATAGAAATCCTCTTATGCAAGTTCACTAAATAAATGTTAATTAGCGAGTAACTAAGGATGGTTCCATTTGTTTATGAAATTTCATTTACAAGACAATCTTCCTCACTACTGTACAATCACTGGCAATTTATAAATAATATGACCAATTTTAAAACTTTCCAACTTATCTTCATTATTCAAAAATACTTAACAATTCAAAAAATTAGTTGTTGATGGGTCTTTTGTATTCATGCTTTACCCTAATCAATGCATCACGAAAGGAGAACCCCCCCCCCAAAAAAAAACACAAAACAATGGCTGCAACATGATTTTTAAAGCTTAATTAAATCCTTATCACTATGTTAAACTAAAGTATAAATTGCAGACATGAATGCAAAAAACACATATATCTCTATGAAACCATAACAACTCTGATATTTTGTATATATAAGTTTTTATTATTTTCATCTTTAATGAAGGTAGTCCTAATCAGTGCAGAAGCACTGCTTTCAATATATGAATAAAGCAGTCTGTAATTAACTTTATGTCTCCAACAAAGTCTCTAACAGTCCTACCATGCAAATTACACTTCAACACAAGACAAGAAGTAGTGCTGTTTTGTTTTAATAACATCTTAACAGACCAGTTAATTTAGACATCAAAACAAGTCAATTACTTATTGCCACAACTAATTAACATGTAAGCAGCTACACTTGAAAGGGATGTGTGTATTCCACCATTCAAGCCCCTCATTTAGTTGCATAATAGGAGTGTAAGTTATGTCATTAAGTGGTAATTAAGGCCAATTACCAGCCAACTGCACATTTATGGATGACAAGAAATCTAATCTACAGCATTATAGCTTTAGTTAAGTAATTAAGTCAATCTCGTACGACAAGAAATGCGATTGTGTAATAATTTTGATTAAAAAATTTAAAAAAAAAGGAAGGAATTGCTACATTCATTCATGCACACGTTTGAACAAAGGTAACAAAAAATTAACCCCAATTAAAAACACCAATGTACCATAAATGGGACTGTGGTACGTGTGACCATTTCATCACATTTGAGTAATGCTGAGGTGAAAGCTACTGCCCCAATTCACTGCAGAAGAAGCATCAGCTTTTGCGGGATCAAAAATTACGCTTAATATTTGATATGCACAAATAAGCTTTGAACACGGTGAATCCTCAACATTTACATAATTTACAGCTTTTGGGACTTAAGTCCATTTGTGAAATATTTTTTGACAATGATAAATTTTGTGATCAACTGACCAGCTGGTTGGCTATCCTGTCCAATGACCACTTAACTTAAGTATCCCTTATGGGGGGAGTCAGGGGTTTCTTGAGAGATGAGAGCATCACGGCAGGATTATCTGTCATTTGACAATTCAGGAAGTGCATCTCTTAAAGCCCTCAACACTCAACCAAAGAAAGGCATACTGTAGCTTGTGGGGTTTTGTATCAACAGTTTTAATGGGTAAATCAGCCAGGCAAACCCTAAATGGAAGGCAAATTTGAAATAAGCCAGTGAATATGCTCCAAGCTGCCTGTCGCAAGTGCTTTTGCTTCACTGGACAATATTCTTTCACTCGGTTGGCAGTTCTACCGTATTGTTTTAGTATCGTCTCTGTTGGTTAGCATAGTTTTTGAGTAAATTGTTCTCTTTAGATGTAGTTAAATGCTGTATTTAGGTTGTTTTGATGTAATTATCGAAGGTACAAATGATGGGCAGCGATAGTCTTCTTGAAATCAAGCGCAAGAATTATAGCATGCTAGAAGCGTTTTGCAAAATAAATTGTAAACAGTGGATTCCACCTCCCCCCCCCCTCCCCCATCCCCCCAGAAATAGTCCAGCCAAGGAAAGCTGGAGCAATCAAGTTGAAACTAGAGGTAGTGAAAATGCCTTTGACATATTGATGCTGATGGTTGCGAGGAGTAATAAATTATCATCCCTTCCAAGAAGGATCGAAGTATTACAAAATGAGATGCAAACAAAAATAATATAATGAAAGGAAGAAGAAAGCCCTTTTTGATTCACACATCTGGTGATGGGTGAAAATTATTATTTTTAATGGCTAAACCTAATCCACAACTTTAAGGAGAGCAGTTTATTTATTGCACTCAAGTTTAAAATGATGTGCATTTTGGATCTGAGCATTTTTTTATCACCCAGACGATGGGCTACAGTACTAGTATATTATACACATTGAAGTTCAAAGGAATGCCGCATCAATGTAAACCACATTCTGTGATTATTTGAAAAGAAAATAGAGCCGTTAAATTGATAACCTGTATTTTAATGCAATTATGGCATCGAAACATCTTGAGATCCATCACAAAATGTTGCCTTCAGGTGACAATTTTGTTCCCTCATAGGACAATGTTTTTCAACCAACACTGACTATGTGTGTATGTTTAAAAATGTCTTTAACAGGAATGTCTTGCAGGCAATTTGCAATCATTTGTAACCAATTAATCATGTTTTGACATTTAAATTGGTTAAAATATTTTGAAGTTTGCTTCAACCGTATCAAAACTGTAAATATACTAAAATTAGTTAGGCGCATGCACATATATGTATCTCACATTCATCAAAGAATTTGCTTCACTTGATATAGAGTGTGTTAAAATGAATTCATGAATCTCAAAGTGTATGAATGTAGCAAAGTTGGTGTTATGGTAAACAGGAAAATTTCAAAAAATTCTGGAAAGGGAAGGCATCAATTTTAAAGACTATTGTGTAGTCTGGTGTGTAGTCTGATATGTAGGCTGTTGTGTAGTCTGATGTGTAGTCTGGCATGTAGTCTGGTGTAATCAATGTTTTTTTTCTAGTTTAAACAATTGGAAATTTTCAACTTATGACCAGATACATTTTTTGAACTGCAGGAAGCCATTCAGCACATTTTCATCCAGTTAGTTTACACACATATTGTATGATGTTGCCAGTTGGCATCAACAACTTCAGGGCCAACACCACCTCCATTTTCAAATCTTTGATCCGCCATTAGAAACAAAAATAACATTGAAAGATAAAAAGCTGCTTTTCTAGCAATTCGATTATCTCTCTGATGCTTTTCTAGCAACACATCTAGAGCGAGAGAAGAAAGAGACAGAATAAATTGCTAATATTGAAATCAACTTTATCCAGAGAAATACACTCTAATACAAACCATGAACAGCATATGAAGAGAATGCTGTGTTTGATAATTTCTTGTAACTTCAGTTCTTTCGGGTTGTTTACATGCTTTTTAATTTATTTTCCTGAAGTTACTTCCATCTAATCAGAACTCTCAAGATTTCAAAACATGAACGATGATAAGAAGCACATTTACCTTCATCTTTTCGACTTCTTCTTTCTGAGCAGTTGCGTGGTATGATAAGACCTCCAGAGCCACTTGTTGCTTGGCCATCAGCCTAATTGCATTCTCATACATTTGTGTGTTGTGGATACCCAGGCCACAGAATATGGCAAACGCCTGCAAGATAGTTAAAAGGAATACGATGAAACAAACATACAGAACAAACCCCCCAAAAAAGAAGTGGAAAAAAGGTGGAATTACGGAAGGGAAATGTTTATGTTCCAAGGAATGTAATGTGCGGTTGAAAAAAGTCCCTTGCAACAATTAATGAAGGAATTTATTCATGTGGTTAAACAAGCTTGAAAGTTTCTGTACTTTAATAGCATTCTCATTCTTGTGTATTATGAATATATACCCAGGCACAAGAGTATAGAAAACACCTGTGAGATCAATTGAAAGGAAATACAATGAAATGAACAGACAAGAGATAAACAGATAGAATTAAGAAAACATCTATGTGCAGGGAGGTTGAATATTCCCTTGCAACATTTAATGATTCATTAATTAAATTTATCTTGTTACCCCTCGTTATACCATTTTCTAACTTCAGATTGATAACTTATATTTTTTTCTTGATACTCCTCCCTGGGTATTAAAGTCATACATTAAATTATTTTGGAATTCATTAAAAATCTGACATAAAAGATTTATGAAATCAGTGACTATACATTCTAATTTAATGTAGCCAGCAGCTATTTCCAAAATGGTATGTTAATGAAGCCATCATAACCCTAGTAAAAAATGAGAGAAATAGAGAGAGAATGAAGGAGGATTAAAGCCAAAAAAAAAATTGTTTCCCCGCAAATGAAATTTCTCGTTAATGCCAGCCTCAATTCTGAGAGGCATATAAAACTAGAGAATTAAAAACCGACCATCAGCACAGCAAGATAATCTAATTCAGGGGTTAATAAACTGCTAAGAGCATGCATGTCAGAAATGGAAGGGCAAAATGGCAAAGTAACGACAATCACAGCACTGATATGAAGGTAATATATTATGCCAAATGTCTTTATTGACACTTTATGTAGCATTGCCTGTTTGCACGGATGCAAAGTTAAATTTGCAAAATATTGTTGATGTTGTGAATGTAAGCAGCAATTGAAGGGACAGTTTTTATGGGGATTTTGAAAAGATGAAACTGCTGCAATCCTTAAAAGACAAGACACAAACATCTTTTTCATGATGAGAGTTCTTTCTTGTTAGTTTTACAAAACAAAAATGGGTCACCTGCTCCTTTAGTCTAAACGCAATTACTTTTCATCAAGCAAGTCTGATACCTATTTTTTTTTATGCATTTTTTTTATATTCTTTCCAGCATATATCTGTGCCCTTATCAAATGTCACATTAACTAAATCATTTCAAACATTTCAAAATATTTCAAAGTGTCATCAGATTCCACAGTGTTTTTTGAGAGTTTTGTGCTTGAAGCAGGAAAGGATGAAACAGCAATGAGTGGGAAAAGTCTGGTCCCAAATTTTCCTTGAAAAACAAAATGGGATCAAACTATTATATATACAAAAAGTGGGTTAATCAACTAATATGACATAGAATTGTGCAAGCACGTAGCTCAACAGTAATGAGATGTACTTGAAAAGCTTATTTAGGCTACTTATCTTCTTCTTGCTTTATCCTTGCAATGTGATACATTTGGAATGTTAACTTGAATATATACCTTTAGCTGACAGTGTTCTCTTTACTTACAATTCAACAACATGCAACTTTCTAGAAATATTCATTTGGCAGGTGGATAAATGATATTGACCAATATTATGTAGAAGAAAACACAAATTTACAATTGCCATGATGACATCATTCACTATGTTTTCCACCAAAAAAAAAATAAATCACTAAATTTGAAACATGAATATCTGCTAGAAAAAGTTTGTTATGGCACCTATCTATGAACTACTTTCACAGGCCCACGAAATGATTCTGTTAGTCCTCCTTACTGCTAAATGAACCGACCAAGTTTGCTTCGCACATGTTTCTTTTAATGTCATTGTACTGAATGATGGAGTCGTGACTCCTAAGGTGGCAGATACTCGAAAAGCAAAAGTTTAAGAGTCACCAAGTCTAGTTTGAACATCATTGATTACAATTTTCAAAGCTTTTACTAAAATAGGAGAGAGAGAAAGAGAGAGAAAGAGAGAGAAGGGACAAACAAGTCCAACAGGACAAAACAGAAGACAGGATGACAGCTGTGAAATATCAAACGTCAAGTGCAATCTATTTAGTTAAGTCCTCCCTCCTCCTCCTCCTCCTCCTCACAGCGGCATGCACCTATCATTGCGAGGCTTTCAAAGCGCCCTTTGAAAGGGCGCTTTGAAAGCCTGTTTGACGCATTTCTGTTTAAACAAAGGTATGGAATAAGCAGAACCTTCTTGCACGTAATAAGACACGTATCCACGGTCATGCTGCTCTAACAAGACAAGCTTTGCTTTCATTCTAATCACCTGTGCAAATATTGTCTGTGAAGATGAAAAACTGAACTGACAACTAAGCAATTTTAAAAGCATGCAACTGAGACAGATTCTGTCCAAAGTTTTCTTTTCTGACATCCACCGTTACCTTGGAAAGCATTTGATTCGTTGATGACGTATCGGGTCAACGTTTTTCATTTATCTTCTCACGAAGAGAGACTGATCGAGGAGTGCTTTCACAAGTGCAGCAGTCAAAAAAATGTTTTGGCTACTTTCCGTCCACAACAGACTGAAGAACATTTCTGTGCACTTTCTCGTGGTCGTACAACCTCGGGATTGAGTAAGATCTCCGCTTGGATTTATGACCTCGAGTACTTTTTGTAATGATTGCAGGCTAGAAACTCAAAAGAAGTGATGTTTGCCAATTGGCGTTGACGTCAATGGTTGAATTTATGATGTGATTGCAAGAGAAAACATCCGCCACTGGAGCTATAGTTGAAGAAATATCTTCTCAAGTGATACTTATCTGGAGGTTCTCTAGTGGTATTTAATATATGCAGAGACAACTATAAACCGAACCATTACAAATTACCTAAATTGATAGGCCACAACTAACAATTGAGTCGTAACATGAAATAAACAAATTATCTGCTGCCAGTGCGGAATGGTCAGATTCGCAGCACTTGAGTGGACTCGAATATCGAGAGTGATAAATTTTAAGTGTCAGACGGGGTAATTGCTGAGAGCAATGACTTAGATCTGTCTCAGCAAGGAACATAGAAAAAGATATGTGTCATGGCTACACCTGACTATAAAATGTACAAGCAAAGCTGAATTTATTTTTAAAAGGAAACAGTAACATGTTAAACAATGTCACAACTTCTCCACCTCGGCGTTTTGTGACATTTTCGTCCAGATTTTTATAGCTTTAAGGTCAGCTGCTCTAATTAAGGGTTTCTAAAATAAACCTGGGTGACAGTTTTAATAGCTGCATTGAAAGGTGAGTTCAGAGAAGTGTTCATAGCAGGGTATAAAATGCATCCTGTTATGTAGACCTACAATGGCTCGGGAAATAATGTCCAAGTGATTCTCACTTAGTCCAATAACTGTAAGTTTTAAAACCTGCAAGACTGGGTCACCTCAATGGCACAAGCTTCAGCTATAAATGCTACTGAAACATCCATGAGTATAATATATAGTTTGATTCCCCATATATAGCTGGCAGGGCTGGTCAATAAAGTCACATAAAATATATTTACTATATTGTTAAAAGGGTGTGTTGAATCATACTACTGACACATGGACATCGACCTCAGCTAAGTGCAGGCAATTTGATGTGCTGCACCATCAAGATGCAATGCACTTCAAAGGCGAATGTTGCATTGTGTGATATGACTATGCACACCTAACACCAGGGTTAATGATGTTTTGTTTAAATTTGTTTGAAATACAAAACAGATCAGTCTTTGCTTTAACATATATTCTAAAAAATAATCAGTGATTTAAAATCGACCAGTCCTGCACCAGAGGTAACTATGTTGGACTACACACTTCAAACTTCCGTTTCAATACTGGAAATTCTACCGTGTACGTGATAACAGAGCCATGAGTAACTCTTTCCTCTATGTGCCCATATTCATTTGCAAACACACACACTCATGCAAAAAAGGGAAAATGTTATTAGTATTACCTCAAATAAATTCTCATCTTGTTCCGTGAAGAGATGATCATCTGTGGTTCGATTGATCATCTGAGCGACGCCGATTACTTTCCGCTCGCTGTTGTAGATCGGCTGACACAAGATGGAGTGGATTTGATTCTCCTTGTCCACTTCTCCGTTGATCACAAACCTATTTTGACTTGCAAAATCATTCATATTGATCGTCTGCAAACAAAGTGCAAAATAAATCGAGAGGATCTAAATGAAACTTTTAAAGTGTAGATCTATTATGTCCTTCATAGTACACTTTGGAGGCTGCCATAAATTATACTACAATCTCGTTAATACGTTACAAAGGACATCAATTAGTCAAGAGTGTTTAGCTGCACAATACATACCAAAGTTTACATGAGCATAAATGCTCTTCTTAAAATTCAAGAACTCAACTTTAAATCTGTCATTATCTTGAATACTTATCCCCAAAACACAAAACAACTCATAATATCAAAACCCCAAATTTTCCTCTTGCAGATAGTCAATGACATTGTGAAGTGATATTTTGTCATTTTTTAATCAAGTTAAAGTGTTTGTTAAGTCCTCTCCAGTTGCCACTGGATAATAGAAAATTTGCAAGGTTGATTTACTCTCAGCAGGTCAACACCTGACATACATTTGTAAAGTCATTGATCTGTCAATTCTTGCATCAAGCAAGGGTTTCTGGCATTTTATCCTCCTTTGTAACATGTTCAGAATATGAAAATGACTCTATGTTGAGTATAGGGTGAATAATTGCAAATATTTATGGAACGGCTTTTGTTATTATTTAGCAAAAGTTATTCCGAGTCAGTCAACTCTCTCTTCTTTTAAGACTAGATTAGTTTTTAAAATAAGTCTTGAAAAGCTTGTTTAGATCATAGACTGTGTTGACCTTCAATTACATGTTTACGAACTATTACAAATTTCTTTGGTAACGGATAACGAGTTTCATCCTCCAGTGGCCTGCTGTGGATATTCAATTAAAACATTCTTGTGACATTATAATCTTGTTTCATAACACAAAGCTTCCACAATATTAATTAATATATTGCCTTCATCATCAATTTGTCAAAACTTAAAGGAGCATTTCATACATACATGTAGAAACATAATCTTCCACTGGAATTTTTTTTACCTTTCTAACCTGCGGCATATATGCTGTTTTTTCTATTTAATGTTTTAATGTCACTGTTTATAAAATAACAAATTAATACCCCAGTAAGCCTGTTTATTAGTTCCTTAGACTTAAATATCATCATATCTTCTATTGCACTATATAGCCAAGGATAGAGTAAACACGATCCCTGCCGTCATTGTACGTTAGTAATCAAATTCCACAGACACAATGTCTGCCAGTATCGACAAGGCCTCTATAAACAATCACATACTTAGAATGTAATTTAAAACTTACCAAGATATCAAGATATGATTTAAAACTATCCCATAGAACAGTTTAATATGTAATGGTAAAGTACAATGGGATAGTTCATTCTCTGATATATACAACCATGGGGGGTGGGGAGGGGGGGTGTTAGAGGCCTATACAGGGGATGAGGCATATTATATAGTGCATAATGAATAATGTACAATTGGCTCTTGCATTGGTACTATTTTAAGTGTTTGATTTTACATTCGAATACAGGTAATGATACAAGCGTGTACATGCCTGCTCAGTTAAGAAACATACATTTCAGTTAAGAAACATACATTTCCTCTCCATAAGAAGAAGAATTGGAGAGCCACTTTTATTTCTTCAGAAACTCCCATTTACACATCAGATGCTTACCACACAAAGTTCCTGTGCTAGGGTTACTTCAGTAATTCCTTATCCCTTCCTAACCTCTCCCCTCTTTTCCCAGCCTCTTGAAGTTGAAATGTCTTGTTGAACAAACTCTACCTTACACTAAGGAGCAGGTGTAAATGGATGATGCATATTACTTAAACTGTTTGGGCTTTGTTGAAAACTACTAATCTCTGTCAAAATATGCAATCTCCTGATAAATTAGAGGGGATAAAGCTAGGGATACTGTGCCACATTTTGGTAAATGTTTCATTTAAGAAACTACTAACATATTTATCCATTGCCAACTCTCTCAACCTTCTATTACTAGCACTAAAGATTATGAACATCACAAAAAGAACATCAACTGATGTCACTACAAGAGATTATTTCGTTTCCAAATCTCTCTATGTCCCTGGGTTAAGGCGTATTAAAGACCGAAGAATAAAATTCGCACTGATTCCTCCGAAAGAACGACCTAATTTCTGACATAATTCTCATTTCTGCTGTCATAGGAGAGATTACTTTCAGTCAATGAAGTACTAAAAATTATTCATCATATTATTATTTTATTGGAATTATTTCTATATTTAGCATGCAAGCAATACTTTACTGATACATCAAACAGTATCAGTATTAAAAACTTCACAATTTGACAGTTGAAGTCAAAAGTTTAAAGCTTCATTATTCGACAGTCATGTTAGCAACTAAAGTATAGTGTTCTATTAAAGGTGCTTTCTCACTTTGGTTTTAATTCTCAATAAAACATTCTTCATAATAATAATTAAGGTTGTTATTGTAATTGATCCCAATACAGACCTATGTCCATCAAATCCTCCGTAAACGACTACTATCCAATCATGCTACAGCTTTACATAAACATCGTTAATCCAATGATGCATGCATGCATCCAAACAACATTTGTCCTTGGCAAACATGTCATGGGATATTTCAAAAACCTATTTCCTGAGCTCCCACAAATGACTTAATGGTTTTTATTCAAATTTCGCAATGATTCTGAGAACTATTTAGTAAAACAGGTTGATTTATTAGTCTACAGTGTTTATAATGATTAATTTGTGGTGGTGAGGTATAGGAAACATGTGCTGAAAGTGGTCATGTTTCTTAAGGTCCATAGCATGTCAAAATTAAATTGTTACAACATTCATAAAACTTCTTAATTAAGCTTCATGGTAAAGACTAAGGAATATATGTCAAATGTAACGAGGCGGCTGTAGTATTATGTGTACCGAGGACATGTATACTCTAATTGCGCTTCACAGTTTTACACAATAAGCACTGCTGGTCTGTCAAGGTAGATCTGGAATATTTAACTAGGTTGAAATATTAGCTGAAATATATACTGCTACTTGGGTCTCCATTCTTCATTCCTAATTAAAACACTTTTGGAACTTTACAGACACTCCTGTCAAACTCTAAAAAAAAATCAAACTTTAAAAAAAAAACCTCTGAAGCCCTAGAAAAGTATTTGTTATTCTGTAAAATATCACAAAGTTGTTGGTAATTCTTGACAGGCTGCAGCATTTCAGGGTCATTAACCTTTCTTATGGGATTCCATTAATCTCAATGCAAATTCATTAAGAAATAAGAATAGACAAGGCTAACGTATTTGGTAGCTTGGAGCAAAACAATTAAAAAACCTGATGAGGAAAAACTTGTTTTCACGCACTGATAAGACTTTACAGAAATAATGATCTTTTCTAATATAATTCATGACAATTGCTCTGTAATTTTTGTCAAACTACACCTTAAGGATATTTGAAAGCATCGAGGCTAACAACCTTCGAACTAACATACAAACGAAACAAATTAAAGGGATGTATACTCCAGTGTCAGACAATGTGACACACTATGGAAAAGAAAAATATTCCACACTGTTAGTTTATAAACCCTGAATCTTAATATCGTGTCCCGATTAAACGCAACATATTATTGATGAATGCAAGGTCTACTTGGCTTGCTAAACCCGCAGTTCATTCCTGGGCCCAGGCATTTTGAGGAGCCTCCCTTCAAAGCTCATTCACTCTACCCGAGTGATATTTGTTTTCAAATGAAAAGGGCAAGTTACAAGAAGAGGGGGGAATCCATTCCTGATAATTACTCTTGAAAAGAGGCCAAGTGTTTTTTCTACATTGTAATATCAGCCTGAACATTGTAATCAGATGACTTTCATTAGCACTTAGATCAATTTCAAGAACATACAAATTTGTCGTCATTATTAAAGCAGCTCTCTAAATCAAAAGTGGTTGCCAATCTAGAGCACTTCTGATACAAAAGCTTTCGAATATTTCAGACTAAGATTGATATAAGTCGATCGAGATGAGATATCAACAATCTACATCTTTTTTCTTCACCAAACCAAATTAAGTAGCGATCAAGTTATTACTGAATAAGTCGGATGCTAAAAATTATTGGGACACAGATCGATGGACACTTTTGTTAAGATTCTAATATTAACCATACAAACCTCCAAAAATTGGAAATAATACAGGCTTTTATTTAAAACAAAAATTTCATAATGAGAAGTGCAACTTGATTAGTCAATGCAAAGAGCTGAGTTTCTCAGAGATTTATCCATTACCACTAATATGTCAATAGAAGATCATTGGAAAAGTGCATTGACTTTCAGCTGTGCATTGAAAAGACATTGAAAGTCGGTCCATTGCATACTGTGCTTTGGCAGTGTCATTTAAAGTTCCTGTTGCCTAACAACATCAGAACGTCTCTGTAGTCTGTACCCTCCCAGAGTGTTGTGTGTAAGTACGTATTTGTGCATGCTAAATGAAGGCTAAAATTCGTTATTGGAAAAATAACCGATTGTGAGGAATGGTCATATGATGCCAAATCAACCAATCAGAAGCAAGAATGAATAAAACAGATAAAAACCCGTTACTAGTAAAAAATTATCAAAAATAACAAGAGGAGCCACTTTAAGAGCACATGGGAAAGCAATTAGACAAGCCTTACCTCTCCGGTGCTCGCCACATGTTTTGCAATTTCAGAGTTGACAGATTTCTGAAGGGCATCTGGGCTGTTAACAAATTCAAAAGAGAAAGTAAAAACTTAACAGTTTTCAAATGAATTTGATTTTTTTTTTCAGTCAACAAAGATCAACATTACAAAGAAAAGTATCTTAATTTCCGGCTCTACTTTCAATTGCCTGAGCTTAAAGATCTACTTTTTTTGATGAAAAAAGACACAATTTACACATTGCTGCTTTAATATCAAGTTGGGAATAATTGAACAATAGAACTCATGAACAGAAAAATTATTTACATATGCTACTAATAAAGCTTGAACAACTACATCTAAAATCATTAATGGTATCTTATTTGTTCACAGTATGTATAAGTTTTTTCATGCTACTCCATAATTGTTTTTATCATTTCTAATTGTTTTCTGCAGATAACCTGATCATGAAATTTAACCACATTTGATCAATGCATTATAAACATCATGCATGACTGAGGAAAATTCTGAATTGTTTTCCGACTGATTTGGCTTCTGAAGAGAGCCGACGTTTGTCACTGTATATAGTAGAATTACAAGGTGTTGATTCCATACACGGACTAGTCATTAATTCCTGCTTTTTCTGAAAGAAATATTCCAGTGGTTGGAAGTTGGATATTTAGAAAGAGAAATGTTGTAAACATTCTGCACTAGCAGGTCAATTGAAGACGATCCATACAGTATGCTCTAAAAGGTCAAAGAAAGCAATTCTTTACACAAAAATGAATCAATTAAGAAAAGTTTTTGTGTCTTCTAGAGACCAATTTTTTTGCCAGAGATGAAATAATATCTTTAAAAGAAAGTAGCATTTGATGAAGCTTTGAATTCAGAGTACATTAGTTGGCAGTTTCAGTACAAAATGCACATGAAGAACATTTGAGGTACAAATAACAACATGACAAAAGCAAAGAAAAAAGCTGAACATGCGCCATATGACATTCTGATGAACCAGCTAATGTGGTCCATTTCCAATGGTAGTGTATGGTTTCTTTGGCAAATTAATATTACAAGCCACATTTAGACCATCATATAGTTTAATAGCAACATGATATTGAGAAGATAGGAATTTCACCAAGCAGGTTGGAATCCACCTTTTCATCTTCCCTGTACATGTCACATTATCCACCATCAGAATATTCCTTAAATTTCTTTTTAAAATACCGTAGTAACAATCAGTATAAAGTTCATTTAATATCTTGCAGAACCCATAGCAGAGTACCTGAAGCCATATTACTTTGCTAATGAGAGTATACATCTTTAAGTGTTGAGCATATATCATATAGCACTATTTAGAATTTATAAGAGTAGGATTGATGTGAGGACAAAATGGAAGCAGGAAGGGTGCATGTCAGTATTAAGCAATGTGATGACTGGTAGTTCTTAATTTAAACATGCTTTTATTTTAGAATAACAAATTATAAAAGACCATAATGGAAGCAGGAAGGGTGCCTGTCAGTATGAAGCAATGTGATGACTGGTAGTTCTTAATTTAAACATGCTTTTATTTTAGATAACAAATTATAAAAGACCAAAATGGAAGCAGGAAGGGTGCATGTCAGTATGAAGCAATGTGATGACTGGTAGTTCTTAATTTAAACATGCTTTTATTTTAGATAACAAATTATAAAAG
>JAAAKB020043422.1:0-14233 GCA_010014835.2 Apostichopus leukothele
GAAAGTGCAGGATATGTTCAGCGGCAGGTGCTTGGCCTCGGATGTCTGTCGCACTGTGAATGTACAGTTATCATGTACTGCAGGCACCAACACATTCACTGTTTAGTAATGTATCCATAGAGAACATTAATGTACCAGTCTACATGACGATGCTCAAGATATAATTTACTAGTATCACATAGCTATGTACATAGCTGACCAAACTGCCACACAAATCTGAAGAACTATAGCATATTTTATACACACAATCATAGTACCTTCTGTTATATTTGAGAAACAGAATTTAAAAATCTTACAACTGGTACACAAAATTGCAGCACAATCTTACACCTTATTGCTATGAATATAGTCTGTTTGATCTCTTTCAACATGGACTGACTTGAAAGGAGGATGAATAATGTACGGTAGTTGTTGCACTACTATTGGACTATTATTTTAAGGCATCAAATCACCATGGTAACAAAGTCTCCCAGTCCTTACTTTATTCAAGATGTGCATGTAATCAGGCATTATGTCACCATGAAATTAAATATGTCAGTATCTGTATCCAGGAAGAATGCTCGTTTCTTACAACCACAACATAATTAAGTAGTCGCTAAAATCATAGCAAAAACAGCCTTGCGAGAAGTTTACATGTAGCTTTGAAATTGCCAAAAGAAAATTCAATCAAATTAAAACACATAGTTAATATTTCATGCAGTATTTTATGCAGAGTTATGCAATTAAACACATTCAGCAACGTTTTTATTTATAGTGCATTTTTTGTAAGGTGGCAAAGAAAAATTCAGCTAGCAAAATTATTTGGCTGCCCATGCAATTTTTACCTCTGACATAATTTGAACACCACCAGAAGATGCTATTATGTTACCATGAGAGATCATGGCACCTTTAGGACTTCCTGACGATCAAATGAATGTATCCAATTAAATGAGTAGTGAGAATAATGCATATTCATGAGAACATCTTGTGAAGAACAATATCTTACATTTCCAAATTCAGACGACAATAAAAATTGGTTATATAGTATGATGATATGCTGAATACTTTTGTAAACCATTCTAAATCTTTAAAATGGAAAGAAAATTTTCTTTTTAAATTGCTTCAGCCCTTCAAGATAAATCAAAATATTGAGGCTTGGTAATTACTACAGTTGATTTCAAAATTCTACTGCAAAGATTCATTCATTTCTTTCTGTACAAAAAATAAAAGTGAATCGAGACAACAAATATTTACTCCTTCTGATCAACTTTGTCAGTTCAAATTCACCAAACTTTAAGAAAAATTTAGCAATTTCATGAGCAAGAAATTTCTATTGAGTACAATCAAGATCAGCAGACATAATTGTTTGTTTTTCCACAGATCATGAGTGACAAATCGCTGATTTTTCTGTTGATACATATTTATATATACATATATATTCTTGCAAAAAATAAATGAAAAATATGGAGTAAAAACAAAAATAATCTCGCACAAAGTGGAAACCCTCACCTGTTGTACCACTAGTATAGCAAATGGTATATAGATCCTCTGGTTTTGGAGGCTACAAATGAAAGAGAAATATCATGTTTAACAATACTTTTCAATTATAAATAAGAACTGTCATTAGTCATCAACAAACCAATCAAATGTAGTCAACGTTTAAATTTGTTGTCCAAACAGTCAATCAATCGATACCAATTATCTTAAAAGAGTATCCATTTCGTTCTCTTTTAGCATTGAATAAACATCGTAACCTGGAGACAGATCACATGATAGTTCACATCAAGCTTTCAGTTATTGTTTCTGAGATGGAGGAGAGTATCTTAGTTTCACTTCCCTGTAAGAATCACACTACGAGGCAAACACACGGTGCTGTAGATTAGAGTACTAACGACAGTATAGCTACTAACCAACAAACAGGACGTGTTGTAGATTTGAGTACTATCACTACTAACGAACGAGGCAAAACACACGGTGTTGCTCTTATCAAACAGAACAGTGTTGTAGATTTGATTACTAACGTTTGCTACTAATGAACCAGGCAAACACACGGTTTTGCTCTTATCAAACAGAACAGTGTTGTAGATTTGAGTTCTAACTTTTGCTACTGATGAACGAGGCAAACACACGGTGTTGCTCTTATCAAACAGAACAGTGTTGTAGATTTGAGTAGTAACTATCACTACTAATGAACGAGGCAAACACACAGCGTTGCTCTTATCAAACAGAACAGTGTTGTAGATTTGAGTACTAACTATCGCTACTAATGAACAACGGTGTCACAACGGTGTCATAAACTTACCACTGGATCAAGTAAGTTTTCTCTCCCAAGCTCCTGCCAAATCAAATGCAGAAATGAAATATGTAATGTCAAGTCCATAGAAATAATTTGAATAGCATTGTTGTTCTCAGAAACATTCCCATGCACAAAAAAGAAAGATTTTACTAAAGATGCCTGATACAAAGTTTGTTTAAATGATTTGTTCTTGGTAGGCTTGAAAATTCATTCTGTTCATCGCAATCATCATCACGGCCAGGAGTTGGATGATTTGCTGCCATCTGTCAAGTCTGGTGTTACACATACACACACACAGTTGCACTGCACACCCACACATAGACTGGTGTGTTTTACATTCAGACTGGGGACCTCACGTTTTTTGTTTCAATTGCTCCAATCCATCTACCCTAACCTCAACAAAACCCCTTAACATAAAAACTCTTCTGATGGCATGGTGATTCTTTGCAAATGACATCCAAGGACTTTCCTTTGTTCAAGTCCTCAGTCTGAATGCAAAACAAGTGGACATACACACACACAGGCAGACACATACAAACACACACAGATACAAACACACACCATTTCAAATGCAACAGTACCTTGCTTTCAAAAAGAAGTAAAAACTATCCTGTCATAAATGATTTCTTTCTACTTCAATGATCTGTTCTTACCTCCAAGTCTGTGATGAGTATTATTTCTACTTCAGTTTCCTTGGCCTTGTCTTTGACCTCTTGTGTGACCTCTGAAGGTATCATAGCAACCAGTCTTTTAAGGGTCTTTGTATCTGCTGCTCTCTCTAACAATGCTAGGATCCGTTTTGATGTGTCTGCTACCACAGTCTCTATCTCCCCTTTGGGAGGAAAAGGCAATTTGGTTTTTAAGTAAAGATTGGCGGTTAGCAACTTTATTTCTTCTGGTATCTCATAGCACTTCTAGTTTAAGAACAGAGTAAAATGTACTGTTTCATGATATAAGAATTATTCGAAGTGACATTAAGATGAAATTTTGTGTATCTGATTTGGTCGATATTTATTCAGTCATCAAACGATACAATTTTACTTATTAACAGCCACAACCTCCAAAAATAAAGCTCTATTTAATCAAATTTACTTCATAGAAAATGGCAATGCTGAATCTCATCAGTTAGACATGGAAAAGTAACAGAGAACAACAACAGCAGTACCAAACAGACAAACACAGTGTTAAATAATCACTAACAAGTACAAGCCTTGACCTTGTTTCAAAATAAGATTGCTTTTCCGAAGTGTTAACATAAATCTTTTATCGTTTAAGACAAATTTTGTGAAATGAATATTCAGATATTACTTTGAAAAGTCAAGTCTCTTTCACTTCAAAATTTGGCCAAAACTTGCATAACAATTTTCACAAAGGCATGTGAAGGATGTTTGAACTACTTATGACAGGTTATAAGTTTATTAATTCAAAAAATTAAAGCTAATTATATCTCATATCATGGGATCAAGTGCAAAGATCGACTCCTTCACACACATGACCTTTATGACTGCGATAGATAAACAACATCACTACATCCAGTAGGAGATATTTTCACAGGTTATTTACTTTAAGATATTTGAGCTGTCATTATGCAGTCACAGTTCAAGTAGAGCAGTAAATATTTTTGCATCTAATTGGCTATCACTTCATAAATGCAAAAGATATATATATATCTTAATCTTAATTACCCATACTGAAGAAAGCTGTTACAACCAACTTGTATCAACATGACAAACCATTAAACTGTCTGGCATGACACCAATTTCAGAAGATCCTACAAATTAAGGAATAATTTTAAATATTAACACCAGGTGTTAACAGGCTTTTGTTTTCTTGTTTGGCTTTGGAATCTTTATCCTTATGAAATACCATGAATATTATGGTTCTGTGTAAGGTCGTCACAATACATCTTTGTTTCTGTGTAGTAAAACACATCAGTTACACTGAGTATATACCTGTCCAATACACTTGCGTACATAGACCACGAGTAAACAAAACTATTGTCTAAGCTTTGCCAGCCGATTTAACAATATGATTGTTATCATAGTATATCATTGTACCATGTAATACTATATGCAACAATATTATTGTGGATGTTTATATGCTTAATTCTGATACAATAATATTGTCTGATACTATGTGAAATGGTTAATACTATATGCAACAATATTATTGTGGATGCTTTATATTATATTACTATGATACAATATCATTGTATGATGCTATGTGAATCGGTTGGCTGTGCAGCATCATTTATGTAGACACAGCAGCTTACTACATGCCTGTAGCAGCTCTTGTAACATTCTGCCGAAACTGAAAGAGAATTCCTAAGAGGACAATGTTGGCCTTCAATTAAGACAAAGAGGTTTGTTTTTTGCCCATCTGTCTCTCTTAATGTGTCCTGAGTTTGTTTTCGTTTCAGTTAGCCTCTGAAGAAGTACCTGATAGGATTGAAATGTCAGGACCTCTAACTTTTACATTATTTACCTTCACAGGCTTTTTGAAGTAGAGAAGCAGTTTGCTAACAGTTTTTTCTCTCTTTAAATTTTCTTTAAAGCAGATAAAATAACCTTCAGGTGGGTAGTGGCTGGGAGTGGGGTGGCGTGTCATTGAGTTGAGAAATGGAAAGGTTTGCTTACCTTGGTTAATGATGAATGTGCAGATGTCAGGTCCAAGGGTATCGTAGAGGGGTACACTAACCAACGAGTAGATCAGACAACTTGTTTCAATAAGTCCCCACTGATGGAGTAAAGAGTTAAAATAAATACTTGTCAAGTGGTTGAAGAAAGACTTACTTAGTATTGAGTATAAGCCTCTTAGCATTCCAGGAGCCATTCTTAGCCAGAGTGCATACAAGAGGCAAACAGGTAGTCCTACCAATAAACATAGAATAGTTGTTTTTTCACAATCAGAGTCCACCCCCTGCCTGAAAAACTCCCTCCTTACCAAACTGATGGTCAGAACTTAGGTTGCAGAAACTAGACATCACATGTGTAAGACAAACCACACACTGAACTAGTCCAAATTTGCTATAGAATCTACAACGCTGCACAGCCTTATTTCAGCTTACAAGTCTCCTCGGAGTCTGAAACATTTCACCACGAACATAAAAATCTGTTCTACTCTAAACTACCTCAACTTTGTACTTGTAATATTTCTCTTCGAGGTATTTCTTACCTGTAATCTGTTTTGAGCATAAATACCAACTAAGGCTTCCTTTCCTGGTTCGAGTCCTTTAGCAACGAGTCCTGACCCCAGCCTTTGAGCACTTTCATAAACCTAAGGATAAAGATGGATGGATGGACCTTTTGACATAGTCCTGCTCAAGGAGATGATAACTATATTTTGCAGTTACCCCAATTGGTAAAAATGTTTGCACAATAACCAACAGATGAGCACACCATAGTGTTTTTTTTTATCCTTTTCTTTTATTTCGATCAAGAAGCTTATTTCTGTTTGCAGAATTCAATTCAGAATTTCCTTACGCAACAGGTGTACTCGACTGTCAATGGACTTAGTTACTACAATGAGAACTACATTTCGCTGGAATATCATACCTAAACTTTAGAAAATAGTGAGGACTACATGCTAATCAACAATCGTTTAAGCCCAGCAAAAGTACTGTGCAGTTTTCCTTTCCTTTGCATAGCTCATTGTTACAATAAAAAATAATAATTAAGACCTCCTTGATGTATGACGCATTTGTCATGTCACTTTTGCTTTAGTATTCGCTAGCAGTTGATGACAGAACCATCATCTTTAATATGCAGTATCGTATGTCTTAAATACTGGAAATTGATATGCATACCACAATAAGTTAAACCTGTATTTTTCTACTAGGCTGGCAATTTAATTATCACCAATTTGGTATTCTAGATGGATGTAATATGAAACCACATATCAAATTTTGCAAGGCACAATCCTGTCAATACCTTGTCTTTCATTATTAACAAGTGTATAGGGGCTGGCTCATATTCGCTGCAGTGCTGTTCCATTGACTTTGCCTTTGTCTTCATTTTGAATAGCTCATCTGGCACATTTGACGGTAAGTTCACCTGTTTAGGTATCAATATGTAACACTGAACATAAAGCTCCCTAGCCACTTCTTCCCCTCACCCCTGCTCATCCCCAACCCCTCCTCTACATCCCCGTTCTGTACCCCACTATCCTACCCATGATGCTCTATGATGAAACTAGACTGAAGGAGAATACTTACTTCTTTAAAAGACATCCAATCGACTCCTTTGTCAGTGCACTGTCCCATACAATCAGCATCCTCTGATTACAGTATCAACAAAGAAACGGACACAAAAATGTAAATGTTGTTGCAGTTCAAACAAGGAATCTCCTATTATGAGCTACCACAAAAGTTCAATAACACAACATATTTGTACCAAATAAGTATTGGTTAATTGGCAGGGGGAATACTTTAAGAAAATGTGACAACTAACCAAAACATAAAAAAAAAAAATCTGTTGTAAAAGTCACTTTTTAATGGTCTCCTGTCCACCTTTGAAAAAATAATTTCTTATTCGCAAGACAATCTATATCAATGCATAATAGATAAGTATTACTGTCAATACAGTTCCTTCAAATTAACAATAGAATGCACATGGAAACTTACTCAAATGAATTTGAGTTTGAGTTTTTCTGGTCATCAAACACATCTGAAGATGTCAACAACATTTATTTTTAGTTTGTTGCAATATTGTCACAACAGATAATTACATTCATATGCGAGTCTGTTACTCATGTCATTAACATTTTCAAGACTCTAAATCTAAACCTACCATGCTGTCACAATGGATGTACCAAATCTGGTAAAACAATTCAGGGCTCAAGCTCTTATGAGCATTAATTACACCAAGAAAAAGTTACCAACATTTTATGTCTTTTTTGGACATGGAAGAGAACTGGCACCAATGATCTTGGATGTATCCATTGTAATGTGGAATATGACTACAAAGTGCAACCATCTACTCTAAGTGCAGATAAAATCAAGAAAAGTTGAGCAAACGTTACCATTTACTTTCAACCCATGCATGAAACTATCATACACAGTGCGGACATCTTCGTATCTGTACTCCATGTACTTCCCATCCTTCATCAGCGGGGAAACGTGGATATGTTCATCACCCTGGTAAAATGAGCAAAACAGGTATTATCAACCCACTAGTACCAAATTAATTCGCTGACTCACATTTCTATATCAGACCAGCAGGCTACTGCAAACATCATGTAATTTATGTTTACCTCAAAAGTCACACAACTTTCCTTAGCAAGTTAGCACTGATCAATGTGCATGTTTAAATTGAGTGCTATCACTCTGTCCATCATGGTGTGCTATTATGGAATGGATGAGCATTTCACAGCTAAATACATGACTGAGACCAATCTACATACTGTGCATGAACAAATATCTTAACAGTACAAGCATCATGTCTTATGACAAGTTTTCGATAAAAACAATGGCAACTTTGGCAAAATGCAAACATACCCTTCAATTTTGCTGTCAGCCTTCCAAACTTTGGTGCAAAACCTATACATGCTCTGAGTAATGGAGTCCTGTTGGCTAAAACAATGCTTTGCATGTCTAGTTGTTAACGTCTTGTATTAACATCTTGCCATAGTATCACAAAGTAAACACAACAAATGTGCTATAAAACTTGTACTTATCACCAAACATTCTCATTCCACTATTTTAACTTTAACTAGCATTATGTTAACATTACTTGAGACACTCACTGGTAGCTCAATGGACTGCTTCTTCAAGTCCACCGGTGGTACCTGTCTGCCTTTGGTTGACTGTGACATCATGTAAGCTGTCGTCAGGGCAACTGCTCCCAATGCAGTAACAACTAGTGGCTCACTTATCAGTTCTAAAGCTGCTGACATTCCAGGGTCTGAAACATTTTCAAGAGCAACAAGCAAAACAAATCGAGTTGTTTAATATTGAATATTGCATATTATCAATGAGACAAAAATTAGTTTTATGCTTTGAAATAGCTGAGACAAGTGGAATTGATCATTTTCCATAGTAGTTTTCCTTGGATAGATTCACATGCCCCTTCATGTACTTACGAACAGCATTCTGTAGTTTTCCATTTACCAGTTTTGTTGTTACTACAAACTACACGCATTTAGAAGTAACAATGTATGCTTGTGAGAGAATCAGAGCACTCCTTGACTGTTGAACGCCACTGACGTTCAATGAATTGACTTAGTTTCTATGACACGATTTCCATAAATGACAGGTCACAATAACAATTCAATACCGAAGTAAAGATAGAGGATACATTTCAAATCCAGCTGTGCCTTTCACTTTAATAGAATCAGCTAAACATTACTCTGAAGCAACAACAGCACCGTAGCTTACTAACTGTACTAAAGTGACAGTAGTAAAAATGCTTGCTCTACTTCACAATTACACAACAGCTCACAAAGAATTCATCACATCTATTGTACTAAACATGCATAACGAACTTATAAGCAATGCATAACTATGTGAACAAAAAACTTGTAGCTTTACTTACCACCCCCAGATGTGAAATGAAGGGAGAGCTTTAAGGGTAACCACAATCCCACACAATACCGATCTTTGCCTTTAATGATTAGCTGAACGACTTGACTGTACAGTGTTCGTAATCTGACCTGCCTACAAATTATCCTGTTTACGTTACTAGATCAAATTAACCAAAGGTTGATTGTTACCTTAAAAAAAGTTTGCTTTATCTGTCTGTGCAACTATTTGCATGAAAACTACTGAACTAAGTCACAAGGTCATTGCTTTTACAAGGTCACAGCACTTTAAATGACAAGGGTCTTCTTTTATCTTGTAAACATAAACAAAGCAAGAAACTTTCCATGATGAGTATGATCATTACTGCCAAGTGTTTATTTTGTGTGAAAATATTGAATATAACTTAATTCTCAAAAGAAATGTTAAATGTACTTTGTTAAGCAATGTTTTACTTTCAATATGAACTGAATGTGCAACACAGTCGAATGATAGATTAACAAGTCAAGCAAGAAACGATTCCGAAACAAATATTGCACATTGTGCAATCGGAGTACTGACCGCCAGAGCCATGGGCATCATGGTCAGTTTCCTTGACCAATGCTATACAATATGTATGCAATTAGTTGTGTCCAGTTTGACCTAAAAATGTGTCTACATTTAATAAAAGTACATGCAAGAAAACACACACTGTACATAATGCCTTGATAGGTCTCTGTAAGCAACTACATAAAAAAAATTAAAAAAACAGAAAGCCTGGTGGCTTTGTGATTCCTTGCCAAACAATTTGTTCAAAATTCCAAATATATAACTATCTGACTAGTGTAGAGCAAGTGAGTTATAATATTTGTCCAAGTATTAAATGAGAACTAGAAAAGATCAGAGATTTTAGCTTTTATTTGTAGCACTCCCTGGTGGGACATCAACCATTTAATCCACTGGTGAGGATTTTACAGTACAGAATTTTTATTCCAATATCAATGTTTCAATATCCAGAAGGGTCTTCTTATAGGAATGAGCATGTATGAATAAATGGATATTTTTACAACAACAACTGCCACAGCAAATGTCATCTAGTAAAAATCACAGAGAAAACGACCAATTTTGAGACCAGGTGAGATAACCTAGTATTGACCACTTGAGCCAATTTCCCTCCCCTTCCCATTTGAGATAACCTGTTGACCCCTTGAAGCTCAGAGGGTAAAAACTTATCAGGATCTGCTTGAGTGTTTTAATGCAAGCCTATCAACTCTTTGAAGTACATTTCATTTCCTGGATGACTGTATCTCTGTTGAAGACATATATTGCCCCTCCACAAAACTAAACTGAATTTTACCAAACTATGTTCACCAAATGAAAATCATAGTATTGGAGAATTCACAGATTAATTGTAGCTTTAATTTTGGAGTTATCAGGGTTTCAGACTTTGACACCTGTTGACCTCATTTGACCTTTGATCTCTACCAACTTCAACAGGGATCTTGCACTCACCAAGCTGGAACTACATACTAAGTCTGAAGTTCAAGAAAGATGTACTTCTTGAGTTATCACGTTTACAAGATTTTCTTGACTTTGACTTTAATGTTGACCATAAAATGACCATTGACTGCACTAATTTCAATAGGGTTCTTGTACTCACCAAGCTGGATTTGCATACCACGTATGCAGTTCAACGATATACTCGAGTATATTTTGAGTTATCGTGTTTACAAAGTTTCAGACTTTTACCAATGTTGACCCCAAAGTGACCATTGAGCTTCACAGGAAAGGAAATTGTTCTTGCACTCAATACAATGGATCCACATACCAAGTCTGCAGTTAACCCATCATGAAAATTTTGAGATACGGTTTCTACAAGAGAGTGTCACACTCACACACACCATCGCTAATGCATTGATTTCTTCCGCCTCCAGCAAGGAATCAAATATTGAAGATTTAAACAATAAGGAAATTTGAGCAGCAAGATGACAGGAAAATGCAGGTATACTTAACATTACACAATACTCAGTACCATTAGAGTGGGACTGAATTTCAGTGGATGACTGGATCAGTGTTTTACATGACAAGCGAACTAAGGTCAGTTCTATACAACCAGTGACATCAATACCATTAAGTTCTACAATATCCATAAATGTCAACTATAGGTCTGTATGGCAGACAATAGGCGGATACAATTAATAAAAAATGTGAGTTGTATGAAGACGAAAATACTATTCTGAGTGGATGAAAAATAGAGGACTCTGTTCTTCGCAATTAATCGCTCTAACTACTAAGTTGGTAAATTGATCCACTGAAAAAACTTACCTGGTTTAGATATTTACTTCGCTTCCTAAGTTACCTATCTCTTCACAACTTCTGCACAATCACTCTAGCAAATCTAATGTTACCTGGTTACCTCACATGGTGACCTGTCACCTCCGGTCAACCTACCTTCCGATTCTAGCACCCAAAGTGTCTAGTGGACCATGGTGACCGATCACCACTGGAGGTCAGTGTCAAAAGGTTACCAGGTCACTCTAGAGATGGTAGAGCACGTGAGCAGAGGTGGTGAGGGGACAGGAAATTGAAGACTATAGGTATACACTCTCAGTGAGTTAGCATAGGATAAATTGAATACAACTTTGTTCTTGGCAGGTTTGATAGAGCTATTACCAGATATGGTAATGAAATACAAGCTTCTATGTTACCCATATATGCCTTGAAGTGTTGTATTGACGATGATAAATGCTTCATTTTATGAATTAAATCAAAATTTATATTAACTTTTCCAATTTAAGTTCAGGATGCACCTGGATATTTGAATATAATACCGTAATATTTCCCCTGGACTAGCCTTTGAAACACAAACCAATCATATCGTCAAAATGCACCAACTTAGCAGGATTCTATAAACAGCACTATCATAACTTAACACTTTACTGGTCCAATTTGTTTGGGAAAGAAGTAAAAATTTCCCTCGTAGGTCTCTTTCATATGGACAATATACTGACAACAATGCATTGTAGGGCTTATCTTTTATTATCATATGAATTTTGTAAATTTTGGGCAAAGAAGATCCTGTGACCTGGAGCTAGTTTGATTTTAGTACTTGATAATGGAGTCTTTGTTACTTTGTAGTATAGTCAAGGAACCTTTTATGTCATGAGAGGTATTTTGGACTCGTTCCACTCTTATAAGTAGCGTGATATGGCGGCATTTTTCATAGAGATCTAAAATGCCTAAAGTTTCATCAAAATTCCATACGAAAAATGTAGATGCGCAAGTTGGTTACATATTGAAAAGCTAGATATGAAGAAATTTGAGCAACTTATTCAACAATAAGTAACTTTTGCCAGTTTGAACTTTTAAGTATTAAGCGCATCATTGCATGCATGATATTAATTGGATCCAACATGCTGATTTCTACAATTAACAATTTAGTTTTGCTAGGTTATGTTTAGCCTAGGCTTAAGACTGGTTCTCTTGTCTATAGCACATTTGACATACAACTACTATGGCTACAAGGCCTAAGTTGGAATCAATGTTAGGCCTGTTAATTTAATTAATCCCAACCCTAACAATGTATAGGCTATAGCCTGGTGTAACATCAGGCCTGCTTATTTCAAACCTTGCAATTAAGGCTACGTACAATTACATTCTGTATTCCAACACTTGTTCTACTTGACTGCTCCAAATAAGGCGTCAAGTACTCTTTCGGATACTGCAAAACCATACTATGCAATGTGACTGTCGTTTTGCATTTCAACGTTTGAACGAACTACACACGACTGGGATGTCATTACCTTTGTAAGCACAGTGTGTGGAGAAAAACACAAAAGTAGGCTAATGTTTGATTCACGCTTGACGTCACACACGCACCACCAAGCCTAGCCAAGTATTTGGCTACAGTTACGCCAAAGCACTTTCGCTTTCCAAATATTGGACTTCAGAGAGCAGCTCGGATTGAGTCTCACAGATATCCAGGAGAGACAAACGGAACCATCGACAGTTGATAAACTTTATCAATAGATTATTGATCGTGCAGAGTACGGGTATGAAAGTGTTTTGCAGCGCTGCTGGTAAGTGTTGCATAACTCCAAGGCATTGAGTCACGTGCATAACAATCGTAAAATTATCTTATGATGAGGAAGATGTGACTGTTTTGTTATCACCACAAAATGTTATGTTCTTCCCCTCATATATGCTAGATAAAAAGTCATCTGACTCTTCGGCCATATCAAAGGGAGGGCCCCCTTGTTTAGATACCCGGTGGCTAAAGGGCTTGTGAGTAAAAGTCCGGAAGAACAGTTCTCTTCCAGGAAACAGCCCAGCCACCGGTAAAGTATTTTTTGTTTTCCTTTTCTTAGCTCATGGTCTCTTCCCGGCATAGCTAGGCGGAGGGGGGGGGGGGCTGGGGTTGCAAACCTGCAAGAGCCGCGCTTCACAGGGCTCGATCAGGCATGTCACACTCTGATCACACACAGAAAAAAATAATCAACACTATATATGTACAAATAATTACACAAAGACGTTATAAACTTCGGTCTAAAACTGTATTTGTTAGAGTACGTAGTCATAAGTTTTTACTTCGCGTCACTTTGACAAAGCCATTTCTAATTCACACATGTTTGGGAACCCTCATTCTAAATGACTGAGATAGAGATATGACCTGTTCATGCTTTCAAGTATGGAGTGAGGGGTTGGGAAATTTTTGAATTCTCTCAAACGATTCTGGTAGGTGTATGAACTTTCATGGAAGGTGGCAAAGGCGAATAAATTATTATATATAGGAGGGGCTTGGAGATAGGGTCGTTGGGAACCGAGTCCCATGCAAGAGGTCTGGGGGGTCTTTCCACAGAAAAAATAAACGAATAAAGGTTTAGACCATTGTGCATTTTGAGTGTTACCCCCACCCCACCCCGACCCCCACCCGAACCCCGACCCCCGGACTCAATACATTTTAAGTTTCTATTTGCACACCTTGCATGTGTATAGATCTTGTTATATAAGTCTAATTAAAGCCAAAATATAACTCTGTATGCACACTTCACGTCGATAATTTCATCTTTCTTTTCTTGGGGAGGGCCCTTACCGCCCCCTTCATGCATGGGAGCCAACTTCAATGACCCCATTGCAACGCCCCTTCATTCTTAAAATTCTCGTTCCGGCCCTGATTCAAACTATTGATGGATCTTAACTTCACCTGTGAATAAGCGTGACATCAACAATTACTGTATGATGTAGTATATATATGTACTCAAGTTATCCAAATAATTCCAAATTTATGTCTAAGGGAAAATAATCTATCCTGTGAGGAATGGACTCAGGCGCGTAGCCAAGGGGGGTGTTTTGGGTGTTCAAACACCCCCCATGGCCCAAGTGCCCCCAAAAAAATATATGCAGAAAACACCAGTGACTTGGAGAGATACGCTAGTGATAATTAGCGAAGAAGCCGAGAAGATTGG
>JAAAKB020043638.1:0-14230 GCA_010014835.2 Apostichopus leukothele
ATTGCAACAGTAATCAATGGCTACTACTCACCGTTCAATCGATTGATAACAACAGTAATCAATGGCTACTACTCACCGTCCAATCGATTGATTGCAACAGTAATCAATGGCTACTACTCACCGTTCAATCGATTGATAACAACAGTAATCAATGGCTACTACTCACCATTCAATAGATTGACAACAACAGTAATCAATGGCTACTACTCACCATTCAATCGATTGATAACAACAGTAATCAATGGCTACTACTCACCATTCTCCCAAACATGAATTGTCTCATCTCCCTCTCTCCTCCGTACAAATACATTATTAACTGAAGTCCTGAATGCATGGACAGCTGCAAATGTTCGACCAACCGATCCCCAAAGTCATCTGTTGACACAGCTGAAAGGGAAAACAAACATCTCAGCAGATATACCATCAGTTGTAACATCAGGAAGTACGAGGAGGAGGAGGAGGAGAAGGAGAGATGAGGAGAGTAGGGGAGAGGAGAGGAGAGGAGAGGAGAGGAGAGGAGAGGAGAGGAGAGGAAACGTTTTTCTGCAGTACTTCTTGGATAAAATCAGTGATGCCAGAAGTTACCAAAGAAGAGATTCATGGCGGTTTAATTTAACTCAGATTATTGGAACCGTGATAGGTAACTCTCCACTTGTTTGTCATAGGTACTAATAGCTACAATTAACTCAAACATATCGGTTCTGCATAGATGGAACTTACCATTTTCTCCTACAGAAATAGTCATGATCTCATTTAGCACTTCTTCCAGAAAGTAAGAAAACGTAGCTAGTGCATCAGTGTTGTGCAGAGTTTGTTGATCTCCCTGAAACCGAAAAAACGAATTACAAGTGTGTTTTTCACAAAACCTTTAAGTTTTAAACACTATTATCAACCAATCATTAATGAGCACAACAGTACTTCACTGGAGGATTTAAGAAAAGCGCACAACATTTCTGACAATTTTTTCTTTGCTTACAGGAATCTGACAACATTTTATATAGAAAACTTGTCATCATAAAATCGAAACTTAAACATATTCTATTAAGTATCTGATCTTGACATGTTGATACATGTTAAGTTTTAAATTGCATCATTCCCAGACTTTCTCCGATATCAGTAAACCTTTACTCATCTTTTCTTTTCTCTCACACATTTCTGCAGAAGGTTTGCATAAATTACTGTCAGTGAGTTTGGTGGTATCAAAAGGACTAAGGTTATGGTGAGAGGCTACTAGTTACTTTAACCAACATTGCTGACTGGTAACTGGAAGGGGGTGATTATATATAATTAGTATATAAAGAAAATTAAAACAATACAATGCCCATAAATAAAACAACACACACCAAAATTTCAATGAGTTCAAGTCTGCTGTCTGCAATGATACGTCTCGATGCATTCTGAAAGATTCAAAGAATTAATACACGTATACTGTCATTGTCTTTCATGCTCATAGATCATGGAAAATAACTCTTTCTCTTTTTATAATTGATGAAGCTCTGCCAACAGCCTTACCTTGAATAAAATATTCTCGCAGTCAAGAGTTTTGGATCTTTAAAAATTATCCTCACACATTTTGAAGAAATTCATAATATTGAATGTAGATTAATCCAACTTTAGAGTTTGTTGGATGAAAACAAATCTAAGGTTTATTCTTTCTCTTTTCTTGTAAGAATTAATGACTTCAGTTGTTTCAAATTCTAAAACTTCTCTTTGTTTTTTTTCTCCAGATTTTTGTTGTGTTTCAAGTACATCTGCCTCAGTTGAGATACCAAGTCAGGAATAAAAGCCTTTTTTTATGCTAATTTAATGTGTTATGGTAAGTAATAAATGAAATTTATTGGCAAACAAAGAAAAAGAATCATAAACTGTGATATAAGTGACTGGCTTACTCTGATATTTGTTGGAGTTGGGTCAGCTCCTTGGAGAATCCTTGTGTTGATAAACTGGACCACAGAAGGGCGAATTCTACGCACTGGTTCAGTGTTACCCATCATCACTTGGGAGACGTCGTTGACGCGCAAAGCACGAGAGAGCGCAGCAGCCATTTCATTCAAAAAACCTACGGCAAGAATGAAACACACGTTTTTTAAAAAATGCGAGCAAACTAGCAATATCCGTACGTGGACAAGACCACCTTTCCTTAAAACGAGAAAGAAACCCCAACCATCATTTATCTATATGATAGATACCACTGTCATCGACAACTTCCCAATCAGCTGAGAACTGGATGCTTCCTCAGTCCAACTAAGAAATATACGAGATAAACAAGCTACAGTGGTTATTAACCATTCCATCCAGCACAGTAATTTTTCGTCCTACAAACTCAATGTGTAGGTTTGCCACTTCATTTTGCAAATCCTGTGATGTTTCATGCATAATTTCTTCATTTCAGTGACAAGTTATGGCTTCAGGGGTCTCATCTTGACTGGTGGTCAAGATAATGGCACCACCATATTGCAGTAGCAAATACAGCTCTAGGTAGGTTTGTATACTTCAATATCGATGTGGAATAAATTCTTGAAACACTATGCCTGCTGCTATTTAGTTTTAATGGCCCTTCCAACAATGAAATCATGCCAATACTTGCAACATCTGGTTTTAACTTGCTGTAGCTTTATGACTTGGCAGTGTACAACATGAGAGATCTGCACAACATGGACGTTGGAGCATTTAATTTGACCCTTCAATCTATTTCAAGTACCTAGAGAGTTAACCTCATAATACTTTTTTTACCACATTTGGTACACGTAAACATTTTAGATAATTCCTATACCTTGCTGTTCTCCGATCTGGGTGATACCACTAAACAGCTCTTCCAGTGTCTGGGGGTTTTCAGGAGAGGCGTCCCGGCTTGACATCTGGTTTAACATCTGGAACATAAAGTCCGCTGGTACAGGTGCTGGTACAGAGCCACTCGTGGTTGTCTGACTGGAAGAGGAGGAAGCTGATGATGAAGTCGCTTCTGATGGAAAATCGGAATCAAAATCAAAACAACATTGAAAACTACACAAAAACATAGAATAAATTTAACAAACATTGATGATGTCTACAACATGTTAGAGAAATTGACACATGCTAAGAAATATTGCACCTTCAGCTATGTCAAGTCCTACCTCCCTGATTCAGACAGATTCCCTGTGATCAAAATAATGGGTTCATGCTCAGTGATGATACCAATTCTATTCACAGGCCTTTCAGCCATGAAAAAGTCTGTCCCATCTCCAATTTTTTCACTATACACACCATTGGTAAGTCATATGGATTCACTGCTTATTCACTCATTGGTACTAAAGTCATATGGATTCACTGCTTATTCACTATATACACCATTCGTAAGTGGTAAGTCCTATGGACTCACTGCTTATTCACTATACGCACCATTGGTAAGTCATATGGATTCACTGCTTATTCACTATATACAACATTCGTAAGTGGTAAGTCCTATGGACTCACTGCTTATTCACTATACACACCATTGGTAAGTCATATGGATTCACTGCTTATTCACTATCTAAATAATTGGTAAATCATATGGATTCACTGCTTCTTCACTATCTAAATAATTGGTAAGTCATATGGATTCACTGCTTATTCACTATACACACCATTGGTAAGTCATATGGATTCACTGCCTATTGTTATACACACCACTTTCCTCTTTGGGTAACTTCACATAAATTATGCCTTTTTGCTAGCTTTCTGACTTCTTGATGTTTCTGAGCAATGCAGGAAGTCACTTTCTATACTGATAATCATAACCAACTTTTAAAATAATTACTTATCACTAGCAAGATTACCTGAAGAAGTGGAAGGTTGAGTGGAACCAAGCATTCCTTGGGATGTTAAAGCATTCATTACACCACTAATAACATCAGCAAAGTTTCCAGGCATCTGTAAGAATCAACAAGTTTTAAATAAGCTTATCTTAAAATGGTATCAGCAGTATTTATAGATGTTATTGTGTTAACAAAGTTTTCAAATAAACGTACGACTAACTTGCTTTTCCAAGATGCAGCAGTTATAAGACATGAATAAAGATGTGATTAGATGTTACAAGAAATACATACGATGCTGTTATCTTATGATTTTACTCATAGTCATGGAAACATGACCCCAGGAATTATGTAGAAAAGTTGCGAAGACAGTTAGCTTTGAAAGTCTGGTGAAAAGTAACAGGGTTTTAGAGTAAGTGTTCATTTAGAGCTCTAACATAATTGTGTTGTCTTGCATTGCAGCGCATTGCAGAAAACGTACCAAACCAGATGGCTGAGGTGCCTGACCCTGTGAAGACTGCTGGGCACGTTGCTGACCCTGGTGTGGAGCCTGAGGCTGGCTGGATGCTCTCCCTGCAGCATCTGGTCGGTTCCCAGCATTCCTATGACGTGACTGACAGGGCAGGAACGGATCCCACATTCCAAGGATCAGTGGGTTCATGGTAGGGAGAGGCCTCGGGGTACTTTGACTGGTAGTGTTGGTGCTACTGGTGTTTCCAGATCCTCCCACAGGGGTAGAGTTACCACTGGAGGTGGTAGAAGTTGTAGTAGGGGTCGCTCTGGGAGCTGAAGGCCGAGTTCCACCTGGAGCTGAAAGGAGGGAGGTAATTATACTCTCAATTTACTCTGAAATTACAACTTGTATCATCAATGATTTCCAGTCAAATAACTTAGCATAATGTGTCTTGCCACAATACAAATGTGAAAATACTCAAAATGCAAGAGCCCATGATGTACTGCTTCAAACATATTGACCTTTGTAAAGAGACTCAATAGGGGAATATTCCAAAAACTTTGTCAGTCACTAGAGGAATGACAGCATTTCATGTGGCAAGAAATCTCAATTATTATAGACCTACCTGGTCGCACACCTGATGCAGTTTGAACTCTTACATGACCAGGTAGTCTGACCCTTACACTAGGACCCCCTGGTTGGCCAACTTGACCGTGTTGGGTAACTTGGACTCTAACTGTTCGAGGAACATTCCCTTGACCAGCTGTCGTTGCTTGCCCGCTTTGATCTGCAAATAATAAACAAATCTTTTACTTACATCAGAATCTTTGTTCAACAGGATACAGCCACTGTCTTGATATTTGATTAATTAACTTATCATTTTGCTCTTTTTATCCTACCATTAAATGGACAGTCCAAGGGGTAAGTTGTTTTTGTCTCAGTATCTGCTGTAAGTAAACTTCATGCAAACAGACTTGAGTTAATAGCTGTGCACTGACCAGAGAATATTTTGCTCGATTTCTTTTTACTAAGTTCCTTGTAACTGTGGAAAGGGTAAGATTCCAACTTTACATTAAGGAGAGGTGAAGTTTACATTGACATTAAAGTGAAGGCAATGTATTAACATTTGGGTGAATCCTAGTTTAGCAGTGGGAAACTTGATGGAAATTATGAAGAATAAAGAAAAAGAAGAGAAAAAACAAATGTTATCGATGTTCATTTATTTACTTCCAAGTTCACTTCTGTTTCAACTGCTGCTACCTCAGTGTAGGAGTTGAATGCAAATTTCACTGGGATGCTTACAAATATGTTTCTCTATCACTGCTCTCAAATACATTTATCTCTTGAAGAGCCTTTCAAAAAATGGTACAATAAGGATAAACGACCAAAATCTACTTGCTTCCTTCTCTTAGAGCTCCAAGGTAAGAGGCTACTGATAAAATAGTTAGTATCACTAGACAACGAAAGGGTCTACATGAATACTACAATTCATTCCACTGGTACGAGAGAATGTAAAAGACTTCACTTCAAAATGCACCTTTTTGCAAAACAATTTTGACCTCACTATGAACTCTTCAAAATTTTGCCATCCTTGCATAGAAAAAAACACATATCGTTTCGTCTCCTTCTAATGCCCCCCCTTCCCCCTCCCCACCTGCCTCCATACACAGTAAGTTAGATGATGACGATCTTTAGTTTACCTTGTGGAGTCTCTGAAGGAGGGCTGGTTGTGGTGGTAGTAGTAGTCTCAGCAGGGGCCTGAGTGGCATTATTCTGCTCGCTTGAAGCATCAGTAACACCACTGGTAGGGGTGGTAGAGGTGGTGGGGGTGGATGGGGTGGATGGAGTGGAGGTCGTCGTGGTGGTTGATCTTCCTACTTGTTGAATCTGCTGCATGATGACTTGAGCGATGTTTTGCATCATTTGTGGAGTCAAAGCTGTGATTCCTTGCTGGCCTCCAGCTGAGTTCAACTGTCGTATTTCAATCTGAGGGCCTGCGGTAACAAAACCATCAAAACATGGTATAGAAATGAGGTATAGAAATGAGGTATAGAAATGAGGAAAAGAAATAAGGTATAGAAAGTGAGGTATAGAAAGTGAAGTATAGGAATGAGGTATCGAAATGAGGTATAGAAAATGAGGAAAAGAAATGAGGTATAACATTAGGTATTAAATGAGGATTAGAAATGAGGAATTTAAATGAGGAATACAAATGAGGTATAGGATTGAGGAAATGAAATTAGGTATAGAAAATGAGGTATAGACATTCTCAACTTGGCTTGTTGAATTTCCAACCAGCATGACCACTGTGCACTCAGGAGAATTGAAAGAAACAATACAAGAGGCTGACCTTTCACTATTTGAGAAGCCATTGAGTGAATGATACTAAAATACTTGAAAATCATGGGAAAATTAAGAAAATATCATTGCAATAATGTTGGGGACTTTATGAAAATCCAAAGAAAATATTGCGGTATAGGCTCCAATTTGGGTATGCTGCATTGTGTTAGGATAATAGTTAGAAATTGATGGAAATTCGCAATACAATTAATTAGTTTCAATGGCATTTACTGAAATGACTGAGCCTAATGAAGACAACTCGGTTGAAGGGACCTGAATGACACCACCTACCTCGAATGTGGAAAGTCCTGTTACCATCATTCATCCTGCCTCCAGGAGGAGTCATTACTCTAGGGCCAATGGTTGGTAGAGGTCTAGGACCAAATGGCTGTGGCCCAGCAGTTTGTGGTCTTGGGCCACTGGGCTGAAAAAAAACACCCCAATATTCAAACAATGAAACATTTAGGATTATGAACTGGCTTCTTTATGACCAAAGAAAGAACACGTGCTTGCTTCAAAACTCAATTTATCATTTTAGAATAGTATACTATATTTGGGGAGGATGCATCCAGAAACTAGTCTTGAAGAGTATTATCTCCATAAATTGTAAAGGGCGTAAACATATTGGGAGTGCAAACAATTTGTCAGTGAAAACGACCTATTCCTGGTAATTAAAAAAATGGCCTAGTAATTTTTGTCTTTTTCAATCCTTTGACTTTTACTAGCTCATTCCGTACTGAACGGTGAGCAACAAGCCTCTGCAAGTCAGTAGGGTACAATAATCACTAATCACAGCAAGAAAAGTTTGTGCCAGTACCTGAGCGGACTGATTAGCAGTTCCAGGTTGGCTTCCTGGTGTGGCAGTGCGGACCATAAAGGAAGGGAAAAATGACCTTGGAGTTGAACCACTACTACTGCTTGTAGTGCTTGAGCTGCCTCCAGTGGTAGACGCTTGAGTGGTACTGCTCGGTTGACTAGAAGGTGTTGACCCCTGTCCCCCTCTTGGTTGACTAGAAGCAGTTGACCCCTGACCCCCTCTTGACATCGAAAACGGAGATCCAACAAACTGTGAAGGAGGAAACGAATATTCTCTTCTGTTAATCAACTTAGTTATGTGTCAAAACTGATGGTTTTTGGTTTTTGTTTACCACACAAAACCATATCACTATCTTAAGTAAAAAAAAGCCTTTTAAGTGCCACAACAGACTGAATAATGTTTCATCTGATGGCTTCATAGTAGCTGCACATTGAAATCTAAAAGCTACCAAGTTTGTGTTCTGCCTTACTGCACAAGTAAATGATAACAATTTGAAAGCATGATGTCTCCTCAACAGCACTGTATCACATTGCAGGGTACAAAAAGAAATACAACAATTTCTTAACTGTTTTATCTATGTCGTCTCCAATGTAAAATTACTCAAAGTAATTCAGATTCTTTTAACATTTGGTGGATTTTCAACATTCTGTGTGAGATTGCTGGCTGCTGGACTGCTATGATTAACATATGATTCAAGATTTTAAAATTTTTCTTTCAAACAGGAGGATTTTCATGAGTTTGTATACACATATGGTTCAAATGCCTGACTTGGAAAGTTGAGCAGATGTAAACTATTTGTATTGAGCTAACATTTGATATCTTTCTGGCCCTTTTCCTAAAATCTTCTTCAGGTGATTCAGGACCAATAACTCAACCATACAAATTTTCCAGTTCACAAGCTGTTGTAATAAATGACAGATTTATTACCTTTGGTGATAAACATCAGCAAACCAAACACACACAAAAAAAAGGAAAAAAAAAGAGACAGTGTATAAATGGAGACAAACTTACAGACACTGGAAATGGTCCAATCGGAGATGGCGTATTTACTACCGTGGCAACCCTGGGAGGTTGTGACAGTAGGCAAACATTGAAGTCTGACATGGCGTGGTAGATGTGACTGATATAATGCATCACCTGACTGCAAACACTCTGAACGGTGCGAGCTCTTTGTAGTTCTTCGCTCTGAAAGCAGATCAAAGTCTCCGGGTTAATCATACTCAAATTTATGGGCTACACCCAGATTATCCCTTACTTATATGACGCAAAACCAGAAGATCCAGAATACTACACATCATGGATAAATTAGCAGGTTGCCAAGATGACAGTTTGAATTTCAAGATGAAAACATACATAATTTTTCATTATTTACCTTGGGGGGTGGGGGTGGGGGTGGAGATTGGGATAGTCTGGATAATTACCCCGCTCTCGTAAACAGGCTGGTCCACCAAGAGCCTGTGGTAATGATCCATGTGAGGGCGTAACCTCCTTTCCAGTGAAAAGATTTCTCCCAAAACTTCTGCCAAGTCTGTTGTTCGAGGGTTCCTTGTAAATTAAAGAAGAAGAAAAATGATTAGGATCGTTGCGACTCCAGGAAATTTCAATAAACACACCATACATGCTGACTCTTGCAGTCTGCCATGAATGTCCGGCATGCTCGTGATTCTTGAGTTAATTTAATTTATAATCACATATATGTGATTACATATTACATATGATAAGTTTTTGCTGTATTTTCTGTGTTAGGGTTGCAGCTGACTCAAGAGTTCTGACCTACCTAAGTTATTGCAGGTGATGTCATCATATAATCAAAGAGTTTTCCTTCCTTCAGAAAACTACATTATATCAAACAACAAACAATAAGTTAGCTTCAATCAAACTTCAGCTGAGAGAAAGATATGGAAATAGAATATCACACATATCAGTAAATGCAGAGATGTCTCCACATGACCTTCTATCACCAATATCTGCCACTAAAACAATGGCATTAAATGAAACTCACGGTAAGGAAGGACGAGCACTAGTCTGAGTGGATTGTTGGCTTTGAGGCCTACTTTGACTTGTCGATGAGCTACTGGTGGGAGGCCTATTGTCATTCTGTGGTTGAGATGACCTCCCAGCTGATGGAGATGAACCTCCTGGTGTCCTGCTGGAGGAGGTGGAGGAGGAGGAGGCTGACGTGTTCTCCACCTGACTGGCAGCGGCGGTGGTGGTGCTCCTCGACTGAGTCTGAGAGGTACTCGCAGCACTGGTCGAGGGTGAGGGATGGACGCTATTCACAGCGTTGGACACTGGTGTGCTAGTTGGACTAGATCTCAATGCCGCCTAATTCCGAAGGAAAGATAGATGACATTCAAATGAGTCAATTGTTTCAGAAGATAGTATTCACTGAGTTTCATGACAAGTAGGTAAAGCTCTCAGAATTAGTAATCTTAAGTTGCCCACAAGTCTAGTTCGATAAGGCTTTAACGTCCATACTTGGAGGTGTGGCACAGGATGACGACAATGAAATACAAAGACAAAGACTCATTAAACACATGCTTTATTTCATGGATGGTTTCTTTGTTATTTGTCTCTACTTTTTCCTAGGTGGTTGTAGATCCCATCTGTGGATAAGGTTTCAAAGTCCTTCATTTTGTAAGTGACTCTACAGGGATATAAACTGATATAACTTGAGTCCTTAAGTCTTGAGTTTAGATTGAAACCTACCACTAATGCATCTACAGCTGGATGTTGGGATACTCTCAACGTAAAATAATCTCCTTAAAGATAAAATTATGCATCTCAGGATGAAAAAACTTCAGTCACAAAAAATTATATCAACGGAACATTTTGGCCAAAGTCTAAGTCACCTGAGCAGTTGATTCCATTGAAAATGAAAACTTGAAAGGAAGACACCCATTGGTTATGGAAATATTAACAATAGGTTGGAAAGACTAGCTTACCTCCAGAGTGTTAATAGCTGTATTCGCCTGTCTGAGCATGTTGCGAATTTGATTCATCCTGAGCTGGGCTGGAGTCAGTGGCGTCTGAATAGCAATGGGTCCCAAGTTGATATGAACGTCAACTGAAGAACCATCGGCCTTAGGGAAATTAAACAACATTAATAAATATAAACCAGTTCTGAACAGATCTCATCATTTTCACTAAGTCAGAAAGTAAATGCCTTGACTTATAACGGCTTCTTTCATTTCTTATCCCATTCTCAGTAGATTCACATGGGTCAATGTTCTAGGAAGGGCTCTTAAATAAGCAGTATTTCACCAATGTTCAATTTAAGCACTAATAATAACTTCACCCTGATTCTTATATATGTGCAGACTAGACTAGCAATACTTGGCATGGCAGTGTGGTAGGTCCAGGCTAAGTCCCCCACCGCCCCCCTTTTGTCAAAGGTAACACTTTCTCAAGAGTTTACACATCTGCTCAGACATAAATGAGCTAGTAACATAGTTCCTTTTCAAATGCATTAATGGCAAGAGACGTTCAAACAGAACCAGCTACTGTAAGTTAACTTAGCTAGCTTCCAAATCTACAACAAACCAGTCAAATAGCAAACACTTTAATTCACTCCTGCTAGGAGAAAGGGGGGGGGGGGTTACCAAACTAAACAGAATATTTGACAGTTGTTCTGCCAACAAATATGTTTCTTACACACTTTAACAATGTGAATGACTTCAGATAGCTGTGAGAACTTGAACTTTGGAAAGGAAATGCAATAAGGAAACACAGTAAGTAAGTAAGGAAACCCAGTAAGGAAACCCAGTTGAAATGCAGTAAGGACAATTGAATAATATAGAAACTTAAATTAACAATGGAGGACAAACCCTATTCTATCAACTTACTGATGACCTTGATGTGACCCTTGCATTTCTTCCTAAGTCACCCATTCCAGACAGAACTTGTTGAACGGTTTGCTGAAATAAATAAAGATGCTGAAACTGTCAGCTGTACAAAGGAATCATGGCAATGAAATAAGAAATTTGCTAAAGAAAATTAAAAAAGAACAAACAAAAATTTAAAAAGAAACATTATTCTCTAATAAGGATAATTATTGATGGTGACATGATTGCAGTCATATCGTCCAATCACAGATCCTGATTAGGATCCAGATTTATTACCTTTCTGAGCAATAAGTCTACTCACCTGTATTTCAGCAGGGTCTGTAACCTCTGCAGGGAGGTGTACCGCTCCCAGGAAAAAATTGTTCTGGCCATCTGAACTTGATCCAACTCTGTTAGAGCTACTAGAAGCAGATCTGGAAGTTGAACCAGTCGTTGATGAAGGAGGTGGCTTCTCCACTAGATGAATCACTTGTCCGTGACACTGATATTCTGCTAGTTTCTTTTCATCCTTCAGCACCCTTCCTCTGAAGATGAGCCGTTGAGTAGTAGCCGGTATATTCTGTACCAGAGGGTAAACACAATGACGGTCATATATATGTAAGATATCTCTACCCTCTATTATCAGGTTTTATAACGGTCACCTGATTGTGAGCATGACTTGCTAACCTGCAGGAGCCATACTTCACACAGTTCGCTCTGGCATGTCCCCCTGATAATATCATCAGAGCATGACATGCATGCAAACTTTGAATTTAAAATGTTTATCAGGTGTTCACTTTTAGGTGACAGAGTCTCTGTCTGACAACTTATCAAAAGTAAAGCCAATTGTCATTCTCAAGTTTTAAAAGTGAAGAAATTAAGTTTTTTTCAGATCTGTAAACATCAAAATATCTGGTAAAAGCATCATGACAACATGACCTTTGTGTTCTGTAACATACTCTTTACAGAATTAACATATTATCTTGTTAAAAACTGTGAGCAATAACTGCCTCGTTAAATGTATTCACTTTCCTTAAAACAAAGGATAAAGAAGAAATTACCAATGCAAATAATACTTCCCATATGAGCTTGAAATGATCTAATTCATATACGTGCTCCCTTTATTTAATTCTTTAAGAAATGTCTCCTTTTCTCCTGCATTATTTTTTTTCTCTTTTACATTTTTTTTTGCTGCATTGTCTGTTGGGCTTAATTTGGACCAAAGCCTGTCACATGACCCTTAATCCATCTACATGAGCTAGGTGATTACATCTTACCGGACAGTACTAAACAGTAAGTAATTTACCCATGGACAATACACACCATTTAACATAATGCTATATATGATTGTACTAACTATTTCTTCTTCCGCCATTCTTAATGTTACTTAGGTAGCCTTTAATATCAGATTATTTTCAGACCTATACCTGTTATCCTCAAACATAATATGTTGCAATGTACTTAAATCAAGATGCAGCTTTGGATATAGACTGTCAATAAATCAAGGTACTCTTTTGAGAGAAGTAATCCAATGAGGATACAAAATTACAAAGTTGGGCTGGATAAAAATACAGTACTTTATTTTTAATACTCTGTAAGAAACAATTATTTTGTGAAAACTTAGTGGGAAAGAAAAATATGTCAATATATAGCTTTACCAATCCAACCAATTGCTTTGGAATAAATTAAACTTTGCAAAACATTAAGCAGCATAAGTTGAAACTTGACAAATTTTACATGACCAGTCCCTTTTGTGTAAAATTGAAGAAAAAATATATCAATACAAATGAAGTGATGATAAAAATGATCATCTTTTCGAGTTACACAAACAGATATATCTAATAAAGTATATAACCCATTTCTTTTTCAGAAACTACATTTTACAATACTAAAATTCAGAGTTTATACTCACAACAGAAGTGGCAATTTTGGCCTTGAAGTCTTTCACAGTGATCTGCATGGGGAAAGCACAGTCAGTAAAAATTCCAACTGATAAAATATTATATGCATACACACAAAACTGACATAAATTACCAATTCATTAATTGCCATATTGATCCTAATGTGATCAAGTTTAATCTCCTTTGGAATAATTTACTGTAAAGTAAGTAAGTTTGTAAAAATTGCCATCAAAAATATCAATAAACTAAAAGATGACATTATTCAACTAGGCACTATGTTGTTGCTATGCAAGTTTCCTTACCAACCCTCTTGTAAAAAATGTGCCAATATTAATTACAGTAGGTTAACATATAACTTTAAAGTATCACAGCCAGATGCCATGGATGAAGTAAGCAACTAGGCATAGCACAGAAAATGAGGAATTTCAGGTTATTATTGTTGAGGCTGATGCAAAAGTAGCCTCAAGGTTCTTGGAGCAGTGAGGAAAATATGTTATCAATTTGCTATAAATTTCTACTTACATCTTGTTCTACAGAGAAACTCCTTGTGTTTGAATCTAACGTCTTTACTGTAACGTCCAACATGGTGACCTTTGACCCCAAGACTACCTGTCCAGGAAGCCTGTAGTAATATGAACTCAATCTGTAAAGGAAGATAAATTATGTAACAAACTTTAAAACAAGATTAAAATTCTGCACCCTTCAACTGTTTTTAAAAATACCTTTCAAAATAATATAAATACATGTAGGCCTTTATTGTGTGGTAGGCCTATGCATCTTTCCATTAATATCCAACACTTAAGTCTATAAAAATTACATGTAACGGTTGAAACATGTGAAAAACTGTCATGACAGATGAATGCAAATGCATTCCAGGTTATGTGTAGATAACTTTACTCCCTGCATAGCCTAGCAGAGATATTCCGGCTAGTGTAGGAGATTATTTAATTTTTTTAAGAAGTCCTAATACTATGATGCAAACATTTTGGCCAACTCAGCATCAGCTTGTTTCACTAAATTATGAATGAAGGCATGTAGGCTGATGGTATGGGTGTTTTTCCATGTTATATCCTCACATATATAGTCCAAATTTAACTGGGGTGGGTAGGGTGGGGGTATAC